>VWZI01002904.1:24943-73610 GCA_013396835.1 Psilopogon haemacephalus | reverse complement strand
TTCTCGGTCTTACCATCTCCCCTTGCATAATAGATACAGGGCACTAATAACTGAGGATCAGGCAGAGGAGGATGGAGGGAAAAATCCACATACTCAGTTGCCCAAGGTGTGTCAGCCTCCCCCAAGAATCAAGATTAAGACTGGTGAAACAAAGCAAAAAAGGAGAGTCATAGTTGTAGGGGATTCACTTCTGAGAGGAACAGAAGGACCGATCTGTCGGGCTGACCCCTCTCACAGGGAGCTGGGCTGCCTACCTGGGGCCCGGGTTAGGGATGTTGTTAAGAAAATTCCTAACCTAGTCCACTCTACAGACTACTATCCGTTATTGATCTTTCAAGTAGGAGGAGAGGAAATAATGACTAGTGGTCCCAAAAAAAACAAAAAAAAAAATTCTTCAGAGCCTTGGGATGGGTGATATGGAACTCAGGGACACAAATCATCTTCTCGTCTGTTGTTCCAGCTAATAGCAGAGACACCGGAATAAGTAGCCGAGTGCAGTCTTTTAATACATGGCTGCATGGATGGTGTCACCACCATAAACTTGGATTCTTTGATAATAGTATGACCTTTACAATACCAGGGTTGCTGACACCAAACAGGGGACACCTCTCTCGAAGAGGGAAGAGGGTCCTTGAAGAAGAGATAGCAGGGCTAGTTGACAGGGCTTTAAACGGGTTATGAAGGGGGAGGGGGACAAAGTAACCACACCCTCATGTGGTAAGATGTGGGGGGACAGATCAGTGTGGGAGCAAAGGGGTCTTAGTGATGGTTCTCAACCTGCTGCCCTGAAGCATCCTGGGGACAGAATAGTGCATCCAGGGTTCTGCAGAGATGGGCCATATCCAATTCAGGTTTTATCTGCCAAGAGGGAAACATCAAGTGGTAATTCATGTGGTCGTAATGACATGAGGGGTGGAGATAGGCTAGTAGATAAAGATGTGTCTGAGCGTAGACAAGTCCAAATACTGACTGAGGAAAGCATGCTCAAAGAACAGGATAAAGGAAAATCAGTGAATAAGTCAGCACCAATAGAGGCACAACTGAAATGCCTCTACACTAATGCAAGGAGCATGGGGAACAAACAGGAGGAATTACAAATATTTGCAAGTCTCCAGGGTTATGATATCATTGGCATCACTGAGACATGGTGGGATAGATCTCATGACTGGAGCATAGGGATAGATGGGTATAGACTCTTCAGGAGGGACAGGCAGGGGAGAAGAGGAGGGGGAGTAGCCCTCTACATCAATGGTAAACTGGAATCCATGGAGCTCAACCTAGGGATATCCAATACCAAAACAGAGAGCATATGGCTGAAGGTTAAAGGGAAGGCACGGGAAGGGGACATCATAGTAGGAGTCTGCTACAGACCTCCTGATCAGGAAGGTGAAGCAGATGAGGCCCTTTACAAACAAATAGGAGAAGCTTCACGCTCACAGGCCCTGGTACTCATGGGGGACTTCAACCACCCTGACATCTGTTGGAAGGACAACACAGCACAGCACCAGCAATCTAAGAGGTTCCTGGAATGTATTGATGATAACTTCCTGTTTCAAGTGGTAGAGGAACCCACAAGAAAAAGTGCTGTTCTGGACCTACTCTTCAGCAACAAAGAGGGGCTGGTGAGTGAAGTAAAGCTGAAGGGTAGCTTTGGATGCAGCAACCATGAAATGGTAGAGTTTAAGATCCTCAAAGCATCAAGNTAGAGTTTAAGATCCTCAAGGCATCAAGGAGGGTACACAGTAAACTCAGTGCTCTGGACTTCAGAAGAGCAGACTTCAATCTCTTCAGGAATCTGCTCAAGAGGGTGCCATGGAAAAAAACTCTGGAAGGAAGGGGGGCCCAGGAAGGCTGGTCATTGCTCAAGGATCACCTCCTCCAGGCCCAGGAGCAATGCATCCCAAAAAAGAGGAAGGCAGGTAAGAATGCAAGGAGACATGCATGGATGAATGGACAACTCCTGGACATGCTTAGACACAAGAAGAAAACCTAGAGAGAGTGGAAGAAAGGACAGGTAACCTGGGACCAATACAAAGATGTTGTTCGTGCAAGCAGAGATCAGGTTAGGAAAGCTAAAGCACAGCTGGAGTTGAATCTGGCTAGGGACATTAAAGGGAACGAGAAGAATTTAATCTGGTATATCAGTGAGAAAAGGACTAGGGAGAATGTGGGACCTCTTCAGAATGTAATTGGAGAGCTGGTGACAGGGGACATGGATAAGGCTGAGGTGCTCAATGACTTCTTTGCCTCAGTCTTCAGCAGCAAGTGCTCCAGCCGCAATGTCCAAATTCCAGAGGGCAAAAGTAAGGACTGGGGGAGTGAAGACCTGCCCACTGTAATTGAAGATCATGTTTGTGAGCACCTAAGGAACCTGAACATGCACAAGTCCATGGGGCCTGATGAGATCCACCCATAGGTCCTGAGGAAACTGGCAGATGAAGTTGCCAAACCACTGTCCATTGTATTTGAAAGGTCATGGCAGACTGGTGAAGTTCTTGCTGACTGGAAAAGAGCAAGCATAACACCTATCTTCAAGAAGGGAAAAAAGGATGACCCCAGGAACTACAGACCAGTCAGCCTCACCTCTATGCCTGGCAAGATCATGGAGCAGGGTGGTGAGACGCTGGAACAGGTTGCCCAGGGAGGTTATGGCTGCTCCCTCTCTGGAGGAGTTCAAGGCCAGGCTGGATGAGGTCTTGAGCATTCTGATCTAGTAGGGGGTGTCCCTGTCTATGGCAGGGGGTTGGAACTGGATGATCTTTGAGGTCTCTTCCAACCTAAACCATTCTATGATTCTGTGATAAATCACAGAATCACAGAAACATTCCATTTGAAAAAGACCTTCAGGATCACCAAGTCCAACCAATATCCCTACTCTATAAGGTTCACCCTAAACCATAATCCCCAAGCACCACATCACAATGATTTTAAGACATCTAGAGTCGGTGACTCAACCACTTCCCTGGGCAGCCCATTCCAATGCCTAACTACTCTTTCTGTGATTTTTTTTTCTCCTAATATCCAGTCTAAACCTACCCAGTCACAGTTTGAGGCCATTCCCTTGTGTTCTATCACTAATTCCCTGTGAGAAGAGACCAGCACCAGCCTCTCCATAATGTCCTTTCAGGTAGTTGTAGAGAGGGATGAGGCCTCCCCTCAGTCTCCTCTTTCTCAAACTAAACAGCCCCAGCTTCTTCAGACGCTCCTCTTAAGATTTATCCTCCAAATACATTTCAGCTTCTTTGACTGCTTTAACTGTTAACACACAGTGCTTCCTTGTTATAGTTTAATTCTCAGTAATTTTCAGATAACTGTTTTAACCAATTTAGTTGGGAGCACCCTGAGACAAGTTGAAGTTGTAGTGTTAAGACTGGCTAGACATAGTAGCAGAAGAGAATTTGCTTGTGCATCTTTCATCCCCTCAGCGTCTGATTTTTTTTTTTTTTTATATCTCTGTGTCTGTTTCTGTGTTTCACCAGAAATAACAGTGCTCAGGTTGATAAGAGTACAAATATTCCATAGCTGATTAGTGCCGTATTTAAAGAAAAAGTTCAGGCAGTAAATATCTGTGATGTTCTCAGTGGGAACTAGACAACTGGAATCGCTGATAGCAGTCAAGGGAAAAAGTGCAGCTAATAATTTGTAGATATTTACACCTTTGCTGGTTTCTTTCACGGTACAAAGGCATTAGCGAAAGTGACAGAAACGAGTTATGAGCCATTTACTTGGGCTATCTGGAGGGATTTAATCTCACTTGGGTCATGGACTTGAATTCTCTGGGAATTGGTGTTACTGTGATAGGATGTATCTGAAGGCCTGGAGTGCAGAGATAAGACTTTAAGTCCAGCTGGAATTAGAAGCAATAGAATTAACTGGATTGTAATGCTGTAAACCTTTTGGTTCAGATCCTGAAATGCCTCTGGATGGTAGTTCAAATCTCTTCCAGATGGAGGTTTGGCTCTGGGACCTGTACCCAAGACAAACGTTAGCAATGTCAAGGACTTTTTGGAGCGTGCACAGTAAAAACAGCCTTACATGGTTCAGCATGTTTTTTGTTGTTCAGTCTTATGCTTCTCTTAATATGGTGAGGAGGATGCTTTACTTGTTTCAGAAGGCTAATTTTCCACTTCACTGGCACTCATGTTTGTGGTTATTTCTTTCAAAGGAAGACTAAGAAAGCTTTTGAAGGTCATTGCTTTTATAACAAATGAGAGGAGGCTGGCATATGCATATCAATTTGAGATAACAAGGATTGCTATCATGGAAAACATAAAACACCTAAAAAGGAGCTATTAAGAGTTGGATATTTTGGTTTGGTTTCTTTCTTCTTGTTGGGGGCTTTTATTGTTCTTTGCTCTATCCTTCCTTGACTTAGGCTTTTTAATAGTGGGTGTGTTCAGACCTACTAACACATCTAATGTACTGTATTTTCTGTGATCATACAGTATAATTAGACAAAAGTGACATAAGTGGCATAGGTTGATATATTAAGAATGAAGTTAATTTCAAACCATGATTGTAAAGGACAACATTTTGGTTTTTTGAGCTTAAAATCCCCTACTGTAATAGGAAACACAATCTTTAAGTCTGCTGAAGAGAGAAAATTTAAGTATAGAAATGTTAATAATGTTGGTTGTTTTTAATACTGACAGAATATTGTTTCAGCATTTTGGTGTTTGTGTTTTGGGGGTTTGGTTTTTTTTCCATTGAGATCTGAAGTGGAGGATAAATCTTTCTTCTGAATTACAGAATGTCAGGGGCTGGAAGGGACCTCAAAAGATCATCCAATCCAACTGCCCTGCCACAGCAGGATCACCTAGACCAGATCCCACAGGAAGCATGTCCAGGAGGGGTTTGAATATCTCCAGAGAGGGGAGACTCCACAATCCCCCCTGAGCAGCCTCTCCCAGTGTTCTGTCACCCTCACTGGGAAAAAAATCCTCCTCATGCTTACATGAAACTTCCTATGCCTCAGCTTCCATCCATTGTCCCTTGTCCTGTCATCGGGCATCACTGAGCATCATTGATGAGGTCACCTCTCAGTCTCCAACTTAAAGAGCCCCAGGCCCCTCAGTCTCTCCTCAAAATAGAGATGTTCCATTCCCTTCATCGTCTTTGTGGCTCTATGTTGAAGTCTCTCAAGCAGTTCTATGTCCCTCTTGAACTGGGGGGCCCAGAACTGTGCCCAGTACTCCAGATGTGGCTTCATCAGGGCAGAGTAGAGGGGCAGGAGAACCTCTCTTGACCTCCTAGCCACACCCCTTCTAATACACCCCAGAATGGCATTGCTCCTCCTGGCCACAAGTGCATATTGTTGGCTCATGGTCAAAATCCTGATTTCAACAGAAAACAATTCTGTAACAAAACCACTTCAGTTTTTCATTTCTGTACCAATTTTTATTTTTAAATCACTCCCATTTTTGTTAATATTTTAAAAGTTATGCTAAATTATGAATTGTGCTAAAATCTATAGCTACTTCTCAGTAGCTTTGAGGGAATATGAAGGAAATCAATATATTACGATTTTAGGATTTCAGAAACAGGTGGGCAAAGATAGAAAGTGGTGTTCCCACGGCTACTCAATAGGCAAATGAGAGCTCTGAACAGAGGTCTGGTTTTTCAAATTCCAGCCCACAGCTTGTCCTTTTAGATATTGAACTACAAACTCTTTTTATAGTTCAATAAATTGAGTTATACATGATGAGCATTTGTCTAATGCAGTGCACGGGTATTTTGCACAGTAATTAAATACTTACAAATAATTGTTATACATAAAGGTAGAGCTGCAGCCTGTGATGGTAACAAAGTGCTAGAGAATTAGGCTTAATTTCAAAACTATTGTTCCACCTGAGGAAGGTAGGAGATGCAGCAGGTGAGAGCACAAGAATCAGAGACCATCAGTATGTTCTTTTGTTCTTTATTTTACCTTGCTTAAACTTTTAAGGCTTGGTGGTTTGGGTGTGGTTTGGTTTTTGCTTTTTTTTTCAGATCTAGATGTATTGTCAAAATGTACAATAGTTCAAAAGTCTTTGGTCTTTTTGAAGTGTGCAAACTTTTTGAAATCATCTGAGAGGGAAATGTATGACCATGTACTGACACCCTGTTCATTGCAAGGTGGTTGGACTAGATGAGTTTGAAAGGTCTCTTTCAAACTGTTCTGTGATTCAGAGACTACTTTGGATCTGCACTTGTCTGTGCAGGCAGTACCTTGATTACAAATACAAGATCCTGAACTTTGCTCTTATGTCAGAATTCTAGAGGTCAGGCCACCACAACTTAACTAGAGATAGCTACAGATAGGGTTTTGTTGCTGTTGTTTTGGTTTTTGCTTGTTTTTAAATTAATGCTTGTATACTTCAATGATTTAGCATAACAGAAAAGATTCAGAAAAAAATCAGATAATCAAAACCAAGTTCTTAGCCGAGGGGTTTTCTGCCGTGAGTAAAGGTCCTGTTGTATCTATCATGCAACACCATAGCAGCACATTTATTTTGCAGAGGTAAATGCTTCCTTGTCTTTATTTCCTGCTTGTATTTATTTTGTTGTATTTTGGTCCCTCTTCTTGCCTTTTCCTAATCTCTTCCAAGGCTAGATGCTCTCATGGCCATTTGCATGCTCAGATGTCTGCCTGCCAGCCCAGAGTTCTGTGTGATGGATGTGGTCTCTCATAATGCTGACCTGCCTGCCACAGCCCTAGATCTTCAACACTAGCTTTGTTCTTTTGTAAATTGCTTTAAGAATCATCTTTTCATTTCTTTCATTTCTTAATTTCTTTTATGTGTATTATCAGGATTGTGTTTAAGGAGGAAAAAAAACCAACCAAACCAAACCCTAAAAACATATGCTTGCATCATAACCTTAAATGAATCCTGAATGCAGAGTTTCTTTTATATACCGAGTATCTAAAATATTCAACTTTGAATGCTATGTGGGTATGCAAAATTTGCAACAATTGTAGAACTCAGAAAAATGACAATGTTATTTAGNTTTTTTTTTTTTTGGGGTGTGTGTTGTTTTGTTTGTTTGTTTTTTTTTTAAGTCTTTGATATTCCTTGATTACTTTTCCTTTTGGAACATAGGAAGGAATATTATTGCCAAAATTGGTATGATTTTGTTGTTCAGGGTTGCTGATCATGTGTAAAATAAAAAATGGACTACATAGCAATCTATTTGCTTCAGATACTGTAGTGTGTAATCTTGATTTTACAGTTTTATATAACTGCAGTAACTGAAAAAATGCTTGAGCACCTTTTGAAATCAGTCTCTTGGTGGAGACACTTTTGATTTAGATCTTTGTATTGGTTAGGTTAACTGGTTGAGAAATCTATTCTTAGTGGAAATGTGGAAGGATTTTTTTTCTTTTCATGAATATATCTAGTATCTTTAGACCATGAGTCTTCCCACAGTAATGGGAGTGAGCCTCTGTGGATGAAATTATAAGCAATGGAAATAAGGAGGCAGTAGATGATAACAAAGAGAGGGAAAGGGAATAGGAACATGTAGCTGAAGGCAGTGTCCTCTTGGTATGGACCTGCTGCAGCCTGAGGAGTTTTGACTAGTAGTTTCACTGTTGCCTGGACATGTTTTCTAGCAGTGACTTGTGAAAGGAAATTGATGAACTGATGATTTCTCTGGGTATTGTCTTTAATAGCGATGCTCTAGCTTTCTGTCAAAAACTAAAAAAAAAAATAAATTAATCGAATTACACAACATGCAATTATCACATCTGGATTAAATTATTACTGTGGAATATTCATGATACTTTTTTCATTTTACATTTTTGGTCTATTATCTCTGTCTAACTACAGCTTAAGTTAATTTGAATTACAATGTGTCTTATTAGCATTATTAGAAAAATGCTAATTATGGTGGTTGGCTTGTATATTGGCTTATTTTTGATATTTTTGTGTACTACTTGGTTTAGTTTGTATATTTCTCATGCAAACCTAAGTTATGATTCATCTGAATTGCAGGGCTGGCTAGATCATCTCTGTCTCAAATGTTCAAATGTTTATGTAGGACAGCGCTTTCAGATTAAATTATGGAAAGATATGCTACAAGATCCTGAAGGTGATTCACCTCTGAACAGATGACATTTTCCTGGAGCACTCTGACTCTTATAAGTTGACTCAATTTGTGGTTAGAGATGGTTTATTCTAATTGCTATTTACCTTTTTTAAATTGTGCCAGGTCTTGCAAGGGCCCTCGGGGCAAGGAACAGATCTCAAGTGGGCCTGAGTGGCCCTGAGGCAGCATCTGGCTCTGACTCTGCAGGGAGCTCTAGTAGGGAGCCTTTGGGCAACTGCTTGGTGCAGCCCAAACTCTGCCTGTACCAGGGGCCAAAGAAGGCTCCTTTGGAGCTGCTATCACAGCCCAGAACTTTCTTTGGCATAAATTCCATGTTATGTGGGCAGCTGCCACTTCGGAAGAAGTTGAGATACAAGTTCAATTTTTATTTGGTTTTACTTGGTTTACAGCTTGTACCTGTGACTTGGGGTGGAAAGGACAAGAACAGAAGCAATATTTTTGTTAGGCTTTGAAAATAGCCTTTGGACTTTCAGCCAAGAGCCCTTAAAACATAGATGAATATTTTAAATGTAGAAAGTTGTACCTCAAATAAACGGACTGTTGTTGGGATGTATGCAGCTCAGCCCAGAAGAGTACCAGATCTTTAAGGTTTTGGTGTTTCCCATTTGGAAGCAGTGATATGTCTGCTTTCTTTCAGGAAGATTCCTGAAAAGTCATCACAGCAGTAACAACAACTGAAGGTAGAATATTTTTTTAATTCTGCTGCTGCATATATTCATCTCAATGGGATTCACTGGTTGTAGCACTTGTATATATTTTTGAATGTGTGATTTCAGTGGACTTTATAGATACTTGAAAAGTTTAAAGAATGACAGATATTTTCTCCAGTTCTGTTTTCTTCCTTCATTCATTTAAAGCCATCTGAAGAGTAATACATTTTGTATTTATAGATTAGGAATCATTAGTCTCATACATTGTTTGAGTGGTGTTTGTGTTATTTTAGGAGACTCTACATCCACTTTTTCTTTCATAGTTACCTCTTTCTTTTAGTACTGTTTAACTACATTCTTCTGAAGCAGTCACACAACAGGACTTTTCCAGTTCAGTTTCTCAGCTGTGGTTGTACTTGAATTCTTTTTATTTTCTTTTGCCCCTTTTTAGTGGCAAGACCTCCCAAAATAACTGTTTTTTGTTTATATAAAAGCACAATGTGTGACAGCACTCAGTACACTGTAAAGTATTTTTGATGAAATGATGACTCTGAAAACCCTTATCTTGGGTGCCTTTGTATAAGCCTTCATTATTTAGCTGAGATCAGTGGGATTACTCTTGTAAATATCCACGTCCTATGATAAAATATGAAAGAAAAGAAAGACGTATTAAAAAACACAACATTTTATTAACATGTTTTCTTTACTGTTTTGTTTTAAGATACTTGTGAAAAAGAGATGATCAATAAAATAACATGGTGGGAATTATTTTTACTTTAATTATCTGCATTTTCAGTTAGAGATACAATTCTCTGATCTTTGATATGAAATAACTAGTATACCAGAAGTCTTCCTAATTTCACAACTGTCAATTTACTATTGGAAGACTTATAACTATTGACACAAAACTGTCAATTTACTAATTAGGCTGAGCACTATGAAAGGAAAATTTAATCTCTTAGATACTACTATAAATCAAACTGTTAGGTTCAACCCCACTGTTGTGAAGGGCAGGGGAATTAATGTGGCCGAGTCAGGGATAATAAAAATAGAACAGTTTTATTCCTGGAAACCCCCACCTTCAACTATATACAGAATTAATTTTTTAATTTATTAACAGATTTTGATTCGATTGGGAAAAATCGTCAAAATGTGCTACAGGAAAATTCAGAAATTTAGGAAGTCAGAAAATGGAAAAGGTTAAGCTATAAACAGCTTTTACCTCACTAACAATTTGACTTAAGGAGAGAATTAAAGGAACAACAGATTGCTTACTACGTTGAGGAGAATGATGCTCGTTGTGGAATCCTTGCTGTTATTCTCTCTGTGGCTTGATTGGTTTGACTATAAATAATATCCAATTGGATTCAAAAGGCAAAGTCTGGTATTTCAAATATGTGTTTACCATGAGGCAGAGCTCTGTGGAACTTGCTGCCTCCAGCAGTGATGAGGGAGAGCCAAGCTTGTTCAATCCCTTAAACAGGATATGGCCACAACAGCAAACAGGGAGCTGGCTATTAGCTGTCCCAGAGAAACCAGGTCTGGGTGCTGCCAGCAGTTCTCTCAAAAGGGACACAGGATTTGCTGAACCTGTGAAACTTCAGGGTAGTGCAGAGTGGGGACCTGTCCAAAAAGCAGGGACAGTACAAAACCCAAGAGTCGTGCAATAGATATGAGCTGTTAGAGGCAGGAGGGTCCCAAAATGTGGAGCTTTTCCAGGCAGAAACTTTGAGGCAAGAACCTTTCCAGACAGGAACCTTCGAGGGGAACAACTCGTGCCTTTTCCCTTGCCTGTTTATGTCTTTTCGGACAAGAGGTTCATTTGCCAATGCACAGTGGGCGCGAAAACTCAGCCAATAGCAGCTCAAATCCCTGTGCAGGCTGGAGCACAAGCCTCAAAACATGCCAAAGGGTGCTCTGCTGCTCCCCCTCTGCAAGCCCACTGAGTGGGGGTGGGAAATCAATTTCACACCTTCTTCTTCTCCCACCCAAAACTTGTAGTTGGGATGGGGTGGGGGGGAGAGAGAGAGAGAAGGAAGGAATCTAGGAATGACACCCACAAAGACTTAAAACATGATTACTACCTCAGTATTATAATTCATATGAATGAAGCTATTTATGTGCTTTATTGGTTGTTCTAATGGCCATGGTCAATAATAACCAAAATATTTCTTCTTCTGGATTCTTTAATGTGCTGAGTAGACTAAGAAGTTAACTCCAGTCCTACCATTCTTATTCCACAGACTCCCTTAAAACTAGCCCAAAGACTAAATTAATAGTCTTTCCTATATTGTGCTCCCTGCTGTATGGGATTCTGCGCTAAAGCTGGTCCCTGGTAAATGAGTTAGTTTTACCTGCAGTGAAATGTGCAGTAGGAGGCATTGTCACTGCTGCTCTGATAGGAGTTGCAGAGTCATGTCATTCACAGTAGCATTTATTAAAATGTGGAGTGTAGGAGAGAGTGTTATTAAATAAATTATGGATTGCCTCTTATATCCTGTCACCTGCATCCTAGACTTTTACTTAGGAACAAACCAGTCATGTCTCTGAGCATTCAGTAGAAATCTAGCAAGTGCCTTAGATTTATTTTTTTCTGAATCAAAAAGAGGTCTCTAGTCTCTGTTGTTAGAAACATGCTGTACAAATCTTTCCTAATGAGTCTAATTGAGTATCACTTGTAACAGCAAGATTTTTCTTAGTAAGTGCTTCAAAAGATGGTCAGATTGCTCTCCTAAATTAAGCCTGTTAAGACCTTACACCAATCCATATTTTATATCTAAAAATTTTAATTTTTAATCTCCATTTACTGCATGAACGAAATAGGATTAAAGTTTTCATTTGAATATGTTTTATCTATACTGTGCTCAGAAGAAACAATGTAACGTTTGGCAATGACACTATAGGGACATGTGGACCATGAAGAGCAAATCATGTTCTGGGTTGGGGGTGCTGGGGAAAAAAAAAGTATGAATACACTAATTTAAGCTTTAATCAGTTTGTCTGTCCAAGAAAAATCCCCATTCTTTCTTCATTTTCACAGACTCAAAACTTTGTTGAATTCCTTGGAGTTTTGTCACCTGTTAACTCTTCTCCAGCCTTACCCATCTGTTTTGAGACATTCACGAGTCTCTAGGATCTGACAATCTGTAGTCATCTTAAAAATTACTTGGTCTAAAACAGAAGCAGCATAATAGGAATAAAAGTCTTGGAGGGCACTGGTTTTATACAAGCAGACAAGCTTTAGTCAAATGATGCTGAAAGAAGCTGCTCTGATTATTTAGTGAAAATGTCTGTGGTCTTGTAGGAAAATGTGCATTTCCTTATGAAGTTATTTTCTAGGCTGAAGTGCTTGTGTTGTGAAAGTGAACTCACACTTGCATTGATTGACAAGAACAGAAGGAAACAGCAAGATAGGTTAGGCTTGTGACAGTAAGCAGGATCTATTGCTGTTCATGTAATGCTGATGGTCTATGTTAAGCTGTGTTTGCGTTATGTATATTTACCTTTCGAATACATCTTAATTCCAACTGGATCTGTGGGATGGAGTTCTCTGTACTAGCACTGGAAGCAGTGAGTTGTGGTAGCTTGGTCTGGGTACCACTATTAGCATGCCAAAAAGGAAATCAATTTCTATTAAGTAACCCTGACATTTTGGGGATTTTGTTTTGTCTTATTGCTTCCAGATGCTACAGTCATGTTGAGGGGTCACCATACAGTGGTTAGCTCTTCAAGTACTCTCATGTAGACAGGCCAGTAGACATAATTTATCAGAGGAATTGAAGTGCATGGTTCATATTAGGTTTACTGCTTTTCCAGTGGCTCATATGCTGGTTGTTAAACCATTTGGAGTACCTGGAGTTATTTCTTACATCATTTAAAAAATCCTTCTGCATTAATACTTGTCCCTTGGTTGGGTCAATTGCTCAACATTTTAATGATTTATGTCTTTCATGTAGATATTAGTGGATACAAAGATGTGTCTTAATGAGATTCTACTGCATATTGTTCACTGGGGGAGAATATAAAGCAGGGAAAATATAAAGCATTGAATATATGGATAGTTTCCAGACATTTAAATGATTCATAGCCTTTGATGAATCACTGGTTTCTACTGCTGACCTCTGCTTCTGACCTTTCCGTGGCTTCACAGGTCAACAGTTCTGTCAGCACCTGCATTTTGAATAATTTGTCATCTGAGATATCTAGATAGTATTTCTGTTCTCAGAGATTTGATTTGACTTTATTTATTAAGTGGCTGTTGACCAAAATGCAGCTGTGATTCTACAATGCAAAACCAGTTCTTGGCTACTGGATGGAGAAGACACTGACAGTGTACTATGCACTGTACTGAGCACCAGTACAGTATACTCGTGGAATGTACACAGGTTTCCAATACTTTTCTCATACATTTAAAAAACACCTCAATCCTCCCTGTTCTTCATATGCTGCATAGAAGCTTCAGTTCAAATTTAATATGCCATTTGCCAACTTTTTTCCTGTCTTCCCACTCTAAAGGGAAGGAGCAACTGCCATACACCAAAGCATAAAAATTTCCATGCTTAGTTGTTTGGGAAATACCTCACTATGCTTGACATGTCTTTTTCTATGCAGTGACCTATTTATTTCTTTATTCTGTCATTTTCCCATTTATGCAACAAAAAAGTCTTCTCTGATGCATCCATTTTAATGCATAGCTTTCTCCGTGAGCCATTTGCCTGTGTACAAGAAGGGCAGTTGCTTTAATCTCGCAATCAGAAGGCTTTGTTCTTCTCACAGGGTGTTCTTGATTAATGCAAACTAATAATTAGAAGCGCTACACAAGTGATTGGGTGGCTTGCAGTTTGACAAGCTTTACTTAGACCCAAGAAAGAAAGTGTTTATCTCACCAGAATTTCTAACTTTATTTTGATGCAATTATAGCAATGACATTTCACAGTGCCACCACTAAAGAAACATTAACATTTTGAACACACAGTGCTTTTCAAGGACAAATGTCAGGTTTGCCTTTTTAAAAAAAAAGCACACCAAACCTAAAATTCTCAAGCACACAAAGTCTTTTGGAAATGTATTACATTATCATTAATAAGAAAACATAACCCTGAAGAATACCAGGCATAGACATTGGAAAGATTTCTCTGTTTTTGGAAAGTAAGGCATAACATTTTGTATTGTTTTTTTTTATTTGGTTGGAGTTTATTTGTTTGGTATTTCATCTCATTCCTTGCTGCCAGACTTGCTGCCCAAGATGCTCTGCCAGTCCTTCTTGGGCTTTTCTTGCAGGATTTGACCCTTAATTTGGGTCTGTTTAATAATAGGAAAACATGGTTGAATGCATCTGACATTCTTAAGGGTTTTATGCCCATCAAAAGAGTTAATAAAAAGAAGTACTGGCTAGGGTGAGTATTTTAGACTGTGTTGTTAGTTCCATGTAGTTAGCATGCTGTAAGTGGAAGATGACATGCTCCTGTTTCAAATAGAGAGCTGCTTCACACAAAATACTCCTGTGAGCATGAGAAATGTCATGAGGAAATTATTGCTGAAGGTGAGAGTACTGTAAGTTGACACTCTGCTGTATACCACACTATAGAAAGTCTGTACCACACTAAAGTCTGTAGATCAGACTTTAACAAGTGACTAAAAAATTCTTCCTATTGTTGGTGCTAATAATAAATGAAAGGATATTGCCATATTAAGCATATTTGGGCCTAATCTAATGCTAATTATAGTAGTTATATTCTGACAGTCAATACTGCATCAATTTCTTTCTGTTCTGATTCCTTTCAGGATGTTTTCTTGATTATATTTTGCAAATCAGCTGTTTTTTTCTCAATTATTGTAAGACTGACATAATCAACATAGTGACACTGTTTCAAATCCACTTTACATATGCACTTTTCTAGAAACTCACTCAACCTTATAAATGGTCCTAGACATGTTTTATTCCTTGCTTAAGAATTGCTGTCCTTTCTTAGATTTTTGTGCTCATGGACCTAGACCTGCAAACTATAGAATATTTGGGATTGTTTTCCCTGAAATGATTCATCAAGGTTAAAGGGCTGATTCCTCTGAAAACTTCGGCTTGAAACATTATTTTTTTTGCTTACAAAATCAAGGAAGTTAATACCAGAACTGCGAAAGTGTATCTATGGAACTTCTTCTACAAGATTGTTTTAAATTATTTTAGTGTGTAGCAATCCTGTGAATATTTTTCTGTATATACTGGTATAGCATGATTAACTTTGAGAATATTGTATTAATCACGCATGAGTGAAGTAACATCCCCTCTCTGCCCCCAAATTTTATAAAGCGCACTTGCTTCTTGTTTCTCATCCTTTATTTCTAGTATTCACTCCTGTTTCTACATGCAATACATCTTACACATGCTCGAACTCCTTTTTTACCTATCTCAAAAGCCAGCACTTCAGCTATGATAGTAGATGGTAGAGCTCAGCACAAACTAACTGTTTTGCAACACTTTCAAGATAGATTGAATCAACAATTTACAGCTAAGATCCTATCACTAAGGTAGTCCAAAACTATCACAGCTGTATCAACACTTTGCTGAAGAAATGACTTATGCAAAAGTAAAAAGGGGATGGAACTTGATATGATACCAGATTATTCTGTAATTCAGCTATGATTTAATTAGCTACTAATTTCACTGATTCCATTAAACCTCTTGCTGGTCATAATTTCTCTTCTGAGTGATGTTTTCCTCTTATTCCTGAGTAGCAATACTATCTCAAATACAGAGCAATCCAAACAGTAGATATTTTAGCTGTTAGTACTTTCTTAATTGTTTCTTTCTGCAATGCATATGAATGTCTGTAAACTTAATATCTAGTTCTTAAATTCTTGTTATTGTCTATGGATTAAATATTAATTGCTGCAAGATTAATATTAGGACAGAAGAATTGCACTAATGTAATTTATTAACTTTTTTTTTGTTTCTGCACTGGGAAATACTTTGAAATTATTCCTCAACGTGTCATGTATTTAAATATTGATTGACACATCATTTTGTTATCCACACTAATTTGCATTTGTGGAATATTGATAAAGCGGTTTTGTAATCTTGACATTTACTGTGTTTTGTAGTGACAGCTGATTGCTTAAAGTTAGGATGACTTTTTATTTTAGGGTAAGATGGTCTTAGAAAGGGGAATTGATGAAGTTATGCTAACACTGTCTAGTTTAAGAGTGTACTGAAATCACTGATCCCAGAGGACCTTATCAAGGGCGAGACACTGGAGATTCCCCAAGTACCAGCCCTGTGTCCTTGAGGATTTACATTGCTTGGTAAAGTCAGCAAAGTCCCCAGACTGATGCCCTAATGTTGAACTTGCCCCAGTGTAAACAGTGTTGAACCAGAAGGTGAACTTTTGTAGCTTTTTAATCATAATTAAGCCAGTCCATTTCTTAATCTGAGAAAATGTACCTGTTGTTTTATTCGGTGACTAAACTTTCCTGATAAATAGAGTCATATAATCTGATTGGACTTCTTCAGTCTAAGCATGCTAAAACTGTCTAGCTAAAGTGTAATGGAAATGGGGGTCGGAAAAGCGGCAACAAACCCAACTTTGATATATTTACTTATTACATAGATTAAAGCCTTTATGTGCTTTGATTTTATTTTGAAGGGTCCATCTTGCTGGGATGATGTGCTGATTCCTAACAGGATAAGAGGCATTTGCCAGTCCCAAAGATGCAATGGAAACATAGCGGTAAGATTTGTCCTGTTTCTCTAAGTGCTGTGGTACTTACAACAATAAATTATAATTGTAGCAATTCTAAGCATATTAGGATTGCAAATTAACATGTATGGAATACTTCAGAGAAACTCTTGAGCATTACATAATGCATCTCTGATGCTCAGCAAAAGGCAGGAACTTGATCAGTTGCTGCCTGGAATGGAGGAAATAATTTCATGTAATTTCTTTCACTGAAGTGGAGCTCAGGTATTCAAGCATGCATAGGTTAAATGAAGAATCACAGACTCAAAGAAGAATATGGTACTTAAACACTAGTGTCAGTGATTATTTTATGATTATTGTGTATATATCAGTGCCCTGAGAGTTTAAAATTTCTGTATCATGTTGCATGTCAGGTCTTTCACATCAGATATTTAGGCTTTGTTCACAGAAGCACCGTGTTCAGACTAATTACTTTACAATCTGTTCTCCCGCATGCTTGTTATTGTTACTTTTAGTGTTTCTTGAAGTAACACCTATGAAAACTCTGAGTAAGCAGCATCATGCACAGTCCAAATTATTAATGGGGATTTTTCAAAACAATATTCATGTATACTTCTATCTTTCCATGTGTTAGATATTGTTCAATAGTATTTAGTGCTAAAGAGGACTTAGAGGTGCTTCTGTCTTGGCAAAAAAGCTTAATTTAAGGTGTTGCTTTTGGACATAGCTTTTAAAGATGGACACGAAACTTTATACATATGAAAGGATTCTATTCATGAAAGGTTTGGAGGTTGCTAATTGCCTTTTTTCAGAGGTTCTCACCTGCTCTGGTGCCCTTTTTCTTTGCCTTCCCTCACAAAATAGTTGTGTAGTGGCTTGTCCATGTGCTTTCTCTTTGGCGACAAATGGTGTCAGAAGTATTTTATGACTTTAAGCATTAAATGGTTGTTTTAACAGCATGGGTCTTATGGTTGTGTCTATACACAACCAACAGAAACTGAGGTATTGAAGATCTTGGACTTCTGCTTCTCAGTCTGCTCCTTGTACTAGTAGCTTCACCACTCTCTTGAAAGTGGCAGATATTAGATATTCATGTGTTAATCTCTCCACAGTAGTGAGCTCTGTTAGGTGTGTTAAAGAAAGCATTGCTTTGCCTTTGGGCACTTCAGCTATAGTCTGCCTGTTGTTATGCTTCAGGAGCTTCAGGAGGTTTGTAACTGTGGAGAAGGAAGTACTAACTGCAAAACTAAAATCTTAGCTGATTAATGCTGTGGCAACGACCACCCCCGAGTCAGATGTGCCAAGACCCCAGCTGCTGTCAATGCATATAGCAAGTTGCATGCATACTTAGCAAGCCTTGATGAATACATGTTGACTACTCATGATAAGCCTGTTTGAGATGGTGCCAAGAACAAGCTGCTCCATCACATTTCCAGGGATGGAAGACTACAGTTAACTGGGTACTCCTCCTTGCCCTTTTTGAAGTTGATCACTTGCTTATATTTACTCCTTTTAGAAAGTTATTAGTATATGGTCATTATATGTAGTTTCCAATGGTCAGCTTCCACTACACAATAGTCTTACTGTTCCATTGTGCACACAGGGACAAAGAATGTGCAACAGAAGTATGTTAAGTTTTGTCACTGCATAACTTTTCATATTATTTTTCTGCATTCCTCCTGTATAATTTGAGTATTTTTCCTTCTCCTGCATGTCTACTGTCATTATGTTTGGCACTAAGGACAGCAATATTATGAAATGTTTTCATGGTTCATGTATTCCACAGGCACTTTGTTTTGATCTGGAATAGGCTGGACTAAGAAATCAAGGAAATAGTGCTCATCTTGGATGCTTTAAATATGCTGCTTACCAAATGATTTTTCCCCCAAATATCCAAAGCTATTCTTCTCAAACCTCCCTATTCAGATAAAATGTACACTTAAAAAGAAAAACCTAATTTTGCTTTGATCAGCCCCGGCCTCTGGTTCAACTGTGAACAGAAATAAATTTCCTAGCAGTTGGAGTATCAAAAATAAATTAGTAAATGTTATGATGTTAGCAAAATACAAAGATAGTAAACTAACAAAGTATCCTATCGTTATAGGAAGGCTTCAGTACATAGCTATATTATTTATTGATTCTTTTTTGTGTACAGCGATGTGGTTGGTTATTTGTAAAAGGAACCATGTCTGTCTGTCCTTGGAACCATTAGAATATTTTCAATGCCATAGTATTGCTAGGAGTAATTAAAAATTCTGAAATGTTTCTTATTAGTAAGAAATCTCCTGGCATTTTTTCTTTTTTGTTGATGTCCGTGTTAGTTTTACCTTATGCATTATAGATTTTGCTGGATATCATATACTTCAAAAAATTAATTCACAGTGAATATGGTGAAACAGGAGTGCTAATTAAAATAGTAGATAAGAATTCTTGTAGCACAACCTGTGAAGTAAGATTATGGCAACCTCTTTATCCAGACTTCAGAAGAGAGTTACTCAGATTTCATAAAAGACAGGTTTCAGACCATTTTTCATATTTACCAGAGATTCCAGCCATTGTTTTAGTATTTAGGAACTGTTACATTCTTCTCTGTCCAGTGGTATGGCAAGTAAAAGGCGTAAAGTGAGTTCTTAAAGCATAAATGCAAGTTAAGCAACAAGAAAACTAGACTTACCTTTGAAATCTTTCTTTATCTTTTCTATTTTGTGATATAAAAAGGGCCCAGAGTTAACAGACAGGCAAACACATTTGGAGACTTTTCTGAGTTTAGACCCTCTTTCCTTCAAAAACCTATCTATTCACCACATGCAAATTATAATGTCTCTGGTTTAATCGCTAATTAACTTCTCTTGTTAAAACACACCTAATTGTTTGGTTTGATTTATGCTTTGGTTTGATTTATGCTTCCATGGTGAACATAAGAATCAATTTGGACATCTCTGGTTGAGTGTCTCTGACATAACAAAAGAAGTTTCTAAATGGTTTCTAGGAGTGACTTGTCAAAACCTTGCTAGCTAAGCAGAGCAATACCCAAAATCATTCTGACTTGACTTTATAAATAGAGTTTATGCATTTCTTACAATAACTAGAATAATTATAGCGTGAACATAGTACCCACTTAGTAATTTATTTTTATATTGTAAATTAAGTCGTTTGACCTTAATTTCCATAGAAATGCATAGGAATCCATATGCGTGATTGAATCAACACATTACACTATATTAAGACAGATCTCATAGTATTGTTAAATGTCACCTTTAAGATGTTTGTGAGCCTTCTAATCAATCACAATAGCCTCTCGTATCAGATCTGTAACAATACAAATGAAATTTCCAATTTCTATGTAGCTTCATTTCTCACACCTCCCCCCCCAGCCCCACGCTATATTTTGTGTCCCAAAGCATAATTATTTAAGGCAACTCTGGAAATCTTCAACTGCTGAGATACAAAATATGAAGCCTGAAAGACTTGCTAAGGCAATCCCATTCACCACAAAAACTTCAAGATGTGTAATTGGCAAATGCTTACTTTTACCAATTTTCAATGTTTTTCATAAGTTTCACACACTGGAACTTGTCACAATTACAGTAGTGATGCCATCAGTGCCAACTACATAGATGATAAATTCTGCTTAAATGTGTTGATGTCCAGCACTTTTTATTAGACAATTTAACCATAGTGCCATCCTGAGGGCTCCAGTTCAGCTGATTGCCCAACAAAACCCTCAATTATTTCAAATTGCTGCCTCCCTTTGCAGTCTTTCCATCCACATGCACATCGCTTACTTCTAAAGGTGTGAGTTTATCTTTGCCTGTTTCTAAATGTGTTTAATCTCATTTGGGTCAGCTGTTCCTCTTTCTCTGTAAGTGACTTTTACTTTTTATTGTTTTCTTCTCCCTCAGATTTTGAGCCATCTGAAAAATTTATGGGTAATTAATTTATGCCTTCTTCCAGATCATTAACAATTTTTTTGAAAAGCATAGAGCTAGGAGATGATCACTGCAAAGGCCACTTTGAAAAACAGACGTTTGATGATTCACTGTGGGAACTTATATTTTGAAACATATCAGTTAAATCCATCTAGCATTGATCTCAGAGTGTTCTAGTTTCTTAATCAGCATCAGTGCTGTATCAGATGACACACACAAGTCCGGGCAAGTTACGACATTGCTATTATGTTGTTCCACTAAATGTGTCATCTCATGAAAATGTCAAGTTAGTTTAATAGGATCTGGTTACCATAAATTCTTGTTGATTGACATTAATTGCACATCCTTATTTTATTATTTGAGTACCATATTAACTATTTATTATATCCAAAGGTAGAGTTGGGCTTTCATGCCTATAATTCCCTAGGTTACCTCGTAGAAAGCCACCCTGAACTATGGCGTGGTGAATTTCTGTTCCTATAAGGCCTCTCTATTTTAAGTCATGTCTGAATGTGGGTGGCTTTGTTTGTTTTATCATCAGTGCATTTTCTAAGGAAAAGCAGGAAGGGGAAACAGCATTTAAAACAATACCTATGGGACTTAAAATATCCTGCAAATGTGATTATATGATAGTGGTTTTTGCTGGGCCTTTAAATTGATATACTTAGCAGCCATTGCAGGTTAAAAATACCTACTTCAAGTACTTGATTAGTGAAGAGAGAAATGAGCCAGTTGACTTTTCTTGATATTTAAAGATCTTTGATATATGTTGGAGTTCTTTTCATTGTAATTACAAACTATTTCAACTCTACATTCCTTCTCAGTTACCTCTGTAGGAAATCTAATTACATATTTTTTGCTACAGATATTCTCAAAGTAACCTCATTCTGGAATAGATCAATTTTTACTTTGCAAAGAGATTCTGTTATTCCACCTCGTGATGTGAGAAAATCAATGATAGGTAAAAAAGCTGAATTATAAAATAGAATTAATTCTGTACAAGAACAAAAAAGCTGAAATATTTGTCTTTGAAGTTAAAGCTTTTAAAATGATGATCTATCCTCATTAAAAAAAAAAGAAAAAAAAAAAAAAAGAGCTGACTTATTGTACAGTGTGAAAGAGCTAATATTTCCACAGTATATTGGACTATTTTTATGGGCCACAGACAGGGTTGCATCAATACTCAGAGCCAGAAAATAGAATGAGAATTATTTAGAATGGTTGATTATATATATATCTATATATTTATTTTTTTTTTCACCAACCTGGTAAGTAGTTGCTAATAGTTTTTGTGAGCTTGAATTTGTGTAAGCCTTCTGGCAAACCCAGAGGAATTAATTTGTGCTCTGTGTTGACCAGTCTTAGAAAATTTAACTTGTCTTGCATATATTGCTAGCACTGTTTCTATCTACATGTGGGGAAATGTCACAGTTTTGTAAAAGATTAAGGAAAATATGCTGAAGATTATAATGCTTTCTTCAAACAAATCCTCTTCCTTTGATATTATTCTGCAGCTGTTAATACTGCCACTGAAAGATTTTTTTTAAAAAAGTTCTTTGTTACTCATTGATTTTCATGTCTGTGGTTCAGTTCAAGAAAACCATATATTGAAAATGTGAGCAATAAGCACGCTTTCAGTTGGCTTTTTTTTTTTTTTAAGTGTTTTACTCATATGTGAGCAATTACTTAGAATGATTGTTCTCAACTGATAGGTTTTCCTGGTGATTGTGGTTTAACCTCAGCCAGCAACTAAACTCCACAGTTCCTCTTTCCCTCCAACTGGAATGGGGAGGAAAAATGGGGGGTGGGTGTGGAGAACCAAATCAAACCAAGCAAGCAAAGAAATGAACAAACAAAAAAAAATACCCCAAAACCCCCTTGAACTCTGAGATAGGAACAGTTTAATAACTAAAATATAATAATAAAAGGAATATAACAAAAAGAGGGAGAAATAAAACCTAAGAGAAGATAAGTGATTTCTAGTGCAATTGCTTGTTGCCCACTGAGTGATGTCCAAACAGCAATCCAGGCTTCCTGGCCAACTACCCCCAGTTTTGATAGCGACCATGATATTCTGCGGTATGGAATATCCCTTGTGCTAGCTTGGGTCAGCTGACTGTGCTTTATCTCAGCTTCTTTGCACCTTCTCACTGACAAGGCATGGGAAACTGAAAAATCCTTAATTTAAGATAAAGGCTACTTAGCAACAATTAAAATATCAGTGTGCTACCATCATTATTCTCCCACTAAATCAAAACCACAGTGCTGTAGTATCTACTAGGAAGAAAATTAACTCTATCCAGTTGAAACTAGGATACTAGTCCTTCAAAATTGCCTTTTAAAACATGTGCTGTCTTTGAAATAACTGGTTATCTCCCTCAATTATGGGGTTCTTGAAAAATTCTTCAAGTAGTATAGAAGCTTCAATATTTGATGAGAGGCAGTTTCCGGTGTCTTGAAGATTTGTCCTTCAACCGGAATCAGCGAGTGTTTTGGCAAAAGTGGTGCCTTATATTAACATGTCAATTTTTATATCCCTGTTGAGACTGTCAGTATTAAGGGTCCATTGTTATGGAAATTGAGCAGAATACAGCTTGTGTTCATCTAACCACATTCTAGATAATTCACAGCTCCTGTAGTAATTCCATTTGCAGTGCTTAGAGGTAGATAGCATTTTCAAACCAAAACAGAATGTAAATGCACCTTTTGTATTTTTAAGATATTTTACTTATAAAAATGTATGGAAAACATAATGATGGTGCATAGCAGCAAGAAACTCATTCTGTGAATCATCCTGGAGGTGTTCAAGCAGAGTGTGGACCTGGTGCTTAGAGACATGGTTTAGTGTTCACCCTTCAGTGCTGGGTTGAAGGTTGGGCTGGATGATCTTTGAGGTATCTTCCAATCAGACATATTCTGTGATTCTGTCACAAAGACTTAGCAACATTGTAAGATCCCTATTTTGGCTTGATATAGTGTTTTTTTTTCAGTTATTATGATGTTCAAAAGAACCACAGGAAGATTCGTCTTTGAACTGTTATTAAACCATGATATGTCGTGGAAGTTACAATGTATCATAAAGTGACAAACTAATGAAAGATAAAGACATTGAGACTATTAAATGTCAAGATACTCCCTTTTTAGGAAGTAATTGAAATAGGAATTATTAATATTTATATTTATATTTATAACCAGAGGAAGATATTAATAAACATATGAAACTTATTTATTAATATTAAATATCACCAGAAAAACTATTTTTAAGGTACAAATGCTAAGCAAAACCAGAAATGCAAGCATTAATTTGAGCTTCTGGAAAGAGATTCTTATGGTGCAATATGCCACTTGCCCTCTAGGAGGACTCAAGAGTCTCCTTTCTGCCAAGGCAGAAGGCTGTTACAGAGTAAACAGAACCAAACCAAAGAACTTTAATTACAAAGAGGATTTTAGAGAATTTGCTCACAAACTAGTATCTCTGGATTTCTGAGGATGCATTATAGTCCCAGACAGTAGTTAAGACAGTTGGAGGGTTGCTGTTGGTGATATGGTACCCATCAGAAGCTTTTGGAATTTCCCCAGGACTCTGGCATGGTTCTGGGGCTTGCATGATCTCTGACCTGGTCTTGATCCCTTCTCAGGTGGATGGTGTCCTTTCCAGGGCTCCAGAGTTCTCATGGAGGTTCACAGGTGGCGTGGCAGTAACCTCCTCTCTGTCACCATGCAGGCTGTGGTGAAGTCTCTCAGGAGCACTTGACTCTCCTGGTAAACCCTTTCTGCACTGTCCAGGCTGTTGCTACCTGCTGACAGTGTTTTCATGCTAAGGCTGGCCATGGTATTTGACAATGACTCTTGCTTATGGTGTGAAGGCACTTAATGCCTCTCCCTAGTAAAGTGAGGCACAGCAAAGTTTCCAGGTAGATAAGCTTGAAGCATCAAAGCTTGTTGTTATACAGCAAAGCTGTTTTGAAGCATGCAAGGCTTCCTGGTCCCCAAGGCAAAAGCTTGGCTAGGCAAAGAAAAAACAAGGCAAACATAAGGCAAGGCAAAATGCCATGGCATAGCAAAGCAAAATAAGGCATGGCAAAATGGCATGGAAAAGTGGTTTACAGCTTCACTCATTTCTCAGTTGCCTGAATCTGATGGCTCCGTTTGGCCACAGAGGTTCACCAATCATAATGGCACTTTGCCAAAACTAACCATATTAGGTGAAGCCAGGGGCTTGCTTTACCCATATTCGGGAAAACAAATACCGATGAATCAGGCAAGTGTATGTACCTTGCTTTCCATAAGATGCTAATAGGAGCAGACTCAGTGTCTCCTAGCCTTTGTCTTCTTTCCTGCTTTGCTCTCCACTCCATCAGAAGGGAGGGGGAGTGGGGGATCATGCCTGGACAAGGCAGAACAGATATTAGGTCTATTTTGGCCTTCCACAGCAGAAGTCTCTGAGCAACAAATTACTGGAAATTAGGATTACGTTTTAGGCAAAATTTTAGTTTATCCTCTGTGGTGGGTTTTGTTTTGTTTGGAGGGGGTGTGGGGGGGTGTTTGTTTGGTTGGCTTGGGCTTTTTTGGGGGGGACAATTACTTGGGTTTTTGGGTGGTTTTGGGGTGTTTGGGTTTTCTTTGTTTTTTGGTTTTTTGGGTGTGTGTATGTGTGTTTGTTGGTTTTGGTTTTCACAGAATCACAGAACATTAGAGGTTGGAAGGGACCTCCAGAGATCACCAAGTGCAACCCCCCCCTTCCCAAAACAGGATCACCTAGGATAGGAATGCATCCAAGTGTGTTTTGAAAATCTCCAGAGGAGGAGACTCCACAAACTCTCTGGGCAGCCTGTTCCAGTGCTCTATCATCCTCACTGTAAAGAAGTTTCTCCTCATGTTTTGTTGGGTTTTTATTTGTTTCATAGATTGATTTCGGTTTGGGACATTTTTTATTTTTGTTTTGTTTTGATTATTTTTTTTACACACATTCTATACATCTACTATTAACTTCCTATTAGATGCAAGATACTGGATGAATAGTTCTATGATCTCATGTAGTGAGATAATCAGGTGTTACCAGAACAGATTTCTTAGGGAAGCTAGATATGATCAGACTCAGATACAAAGGATAAATATCACCCATGTATTTGTCACAATCTATAAAGAGGCTTTTATTTTTTTTTTTAATGTACACTTTGTTTTGTGTGTGTGTGTTTACATATATAGTTATTTATTGAGTTTTAGTTACACATAGCACAAATACAAAAGGGAAAAAGGGAATACAAATTCAATATATTGTATTCTTGTTCCAGGGAAGAATGTTAGAAAAAGCTATGAGACTCCCACTGATGTGTAATATTGCCACACTATAGCCTTAAGACTAGTAGTGAAAGCAGTGTTAATGTATTTACGTTGTATGTTGCCCAACAGTTTCCATGTATTACTTGGAGGTGATTATAGCATTTGTATATGTGATCTATTGGAGCTTTGAAAAACACACAGGCATTCGATACCTAAACAATTTGGGAAGCAGTACTTGAAAGTTGTGAGTAAAATGCTGTTATATTAAAACCAGAGAAACAAACTCAAGAAGGTACAGTAGAATCAGTTCCAAATTCTTACATTATGCTTACTCTGTGACTAGTTTCACAAACCAAACCCACATTTTCTTTCAGTTACATCTTGGATATGTATTTTTGCATGCTCTGTGGCATCATGTCAAATGTGTTTGGGGATAATTTGACAAATTTCAGTAACACTTCCACTGAATCTTTTGTTGCATGACATATGAACAATATGCTACTCTTTACAGCTGTTGCAAATTCATTACTAATGATTTAAACTTGGAAATTCTGCTCGACCATGCAACATACTCTTGCAATCATTGGTCAGCAGTTGAACCAGATGAAGATGATTTTATTAGGGTACAGTATGATTAATTTGCTAGGGTACAATACAGGAGTCTCTCCTGAAATGCCAGGCAGCATTTATATGGAAGAGTACAATTTCTCCATTTACATCTGGCAAGTTCTGCTGCTCACTGCTTAATAACTGTGTCATTTTGCAGCCTGGCAAACTGTGTGATACATTTTGCTGGATCTGAAACTGCTATAATATTTACCTTGGCATAAAATCTATTTCCCACCTGCAGCTTCCATGCTTGATGTTCTGATCTAAAATATGAAGGTATTAGATTTTGTCTATTCAATTTTTGGTCTAACTATTTCTAAGAAATTGTTTCTGTGACTGATTTGGAACCAGTCTGTGAGTTCTTTAATTTGTGTCTTCCTATTCTGTGCATGTAGGTTATGAAAGTTCATTTTTACAAATCAGAACTAAATTTTGAATAAGCATGCACTTTTAATAAGATATGGTGATATGAGATAATATACCTGGTGGCATCACCTGTGAGCTTCTTTCACCAGAGGCTGCAAGGTAATTCATGATGGAAATTATGCTACAAATCATGATCTCTGTCTCTCATGGTTCATTTATTTGGAGAATAAATCTTAGAGTGACTGAAGGAGCTGGTGCTGTTTAGTTTGAAAAAGAGGAGGCTGAGGGAAGACCTCATAGCTCTCTACAACTACCTGAAAAGACATTGTGTAGAGGCTGGCACTGGTCTCTTCTTGTAGGTAATTAGTGATAGAACATGAGGGAATATTAGGAAATATATTTTCACAGCCAGAGTGGTCAGGCATTGGAATGGGCTGCCTAGGGAGGTGGTTGAGTTGCTAACCATGAATGTGTTTAAAGGTTGTTTGGATGTAGTGCTCGGGGATATGGTTTAGGGGTGAACCTTGTAGAATAGGGGTATCAGTTGGACTTGGTGATCCTAAGGGTCTTTTTCAACCTGAATGTTTCTATGATTATGTGATCCTAGTGTCGTGGCAAGCTGTTGAATAACTCCTGCCAGAAATGCCTGGATTCTCTAGTAGTATAGATATAAGGGAGCAGGTAAACGTGTTTATCTTCAGTAAATAACATTTATTTCTAGCTCAGAGAAGCCAGTTGTAAGCAAGACTTATCTTGCGTCTAGAAAGTTAAAATTGTAATAGTGAATACCTTTCTGATTCTATTTTCTACCTTAATGACCCAACTCAGGAGGATATTTAAAACATAGAATAACAGGATCATAGGGTGTTAGGGGTTGGAAAGTACCTCCTGCCAGAACAGGATCACCTAGACCAGATCACACAGGAATGCATCCAGGTGGGCTTTGAATATCTCCAGAGAGGCAGACTCCACAGTCCCCTGGGCAGCCTGTTTCAGTGTTCTGTCACTGTCACAGGGAAAAAAAAATCCTCCTCATGTTTAAACTAAACTTCCTGTGCCTCAGCTTCCACCCACTGCCCCCTATCCTGTCATTGGACATCACCAAGAAGAGTCTGGCTCCAGCCTCTTGGCGCTCACCCTTTACATATTTATAAACACTGATGAGGTCACCTTTCAGTCTCCTCTTCTCCAAGCTAAAGAGTCTCCCTCAGTCTCTCCTTGTAAGACAGAAGTTTCATTCCCTTCATTATCTTTGTGGCTCTATGCTGGACACTCAAGCAGTTCTATGTCCCTCTTGAACTGAGAGTCCAGAACTGGACACAGTACTCCAGATGTGGCCTCACCAGGGCAGAGTAGAGGAGCAGGAGAAGCTCCCTCAACCTACTAGCCACAGCCCTTCTAATACATTCCAGAATGGCATTGCCTCTTCTGACCAGGAGTGCACTTTGCTGGGTCATGGCCTCAGTTTAGCCAGAAGGATGTGGTGGGAGACAGTGTCAAATGCTTTACTGAAATCAAGATAAATCTGAAATCGCATCCACTGCTCTACCATCATCAATCCACCTGGTTATGTCCTCATAAAAGGCTATCAGATTGGTCAAACATGACTTCCCCTTGGTAAAACTATGTTGACTGCTGCGAATGACTCCCTTGTCCTTGATATGCCTAAGGACAGCACTGAGGATAAATTTCTCTGTTACCTTTCCAGGCATGGAGCTGAGGCTGACAGGTCCGTAGTTACCTGGGTCCTCCTTCTTACCCTTTTTGAAGATTGGAGTGATGTTTTCCCTCCTCCAGTGCCCACACACCTCTTCCATCCACCATAACTTACTGAAAATGGTAGAGCTGTCTAGCAATGACCTGTGCCAGCTCCCTTAGCACCTGCAGATACATGCCATCAGGACCCATGGACTTATGGGTGTCCAGGTTACTCAACTGTTCCTTAATCCAGTCCTCAGCAACCAAAGAAGACTCCTTTGTCATGCTTTCCTCTGGTGCCTCAGGTGTCAGGGGCTCCTGAGGACAGTCTCCAGTATTGACAGACACAAAGAAGGTATTTAGTAACTCTGCCTTCTTTGTGTCCTCTGTCACCAAGGCAGTCTCCTCCTACATTGCCTCTAACACGAGCTTTTCCTGCAATATATTTAAAGAAGCCTTTTTTGTTATCCTTTACTTCCTTTGCAAGGTTGAGTTCCAGCAAGGCCTTAGCCTTCCTAGTTGTTTCCCTATATCCTCTGACAACAGCCCTATACTCCTCCCAGGACGCCAGGTCCTCCTTCCATGATCTGTAGACTCTCTTCTTCCACTTAAGTTTGCTTAGCAGTTCTTTACTTAACCATGCAGGTCTCCTGGCTCCCTTTCTCAATTTCCCAGTGCTGGGATGCACTGATCTAGAGCTTGGAAGAAGAGGTCCTTAAATGTTAACCAACTATCATGGGTCCTGCTGCCTTCTACCCTTTTCATCCAACAGTTGCTTGAAAAGGCCAAAGTTGGCCCTCCTGAAATCCAGGGTTGTAGTCCTGTTTGACATCTTTTCCTACCAGACAAGATCTTGAACTCTATATCTCATGATCACTAAGGCCAAGGCTTACCCTCAACCTTCACTGCTTCAACCAGCCCCTCCCTGTTGGTGATGATAAGATCCAGCAGTGCTCCCCTCCTAGTTGGCTCCTCTACTAAGTTATCATCAATGCACTGAAGGAACCTCCTGGGCTGTGGTTGGCTGAGTAGCTCTTCCAGCCAATATCTGGATAGGTAAACCCCCCCATGGGAACCAGGGTGTGTAATTGCAAGGCTGCTGGTAGCTGTCTATAGAAGGCCTCCTCAGCTTCCTGATCCTGATCAGGTGGCCTGTAATAGACATCCACAACTGTATCACCCGTGCTAGCCAGTCCCTTAATTTGTACTCACTAGCTCTCAACTTGCTCCTCATAAACCCCTGGACAGAACTCAAGACTTTCTAGTTGCTCCCTCACATAAAGAGCAACTCCACTACGTTGCCTTGCCAGTCTGTCTTTCCTGAAAAGGACATAGCCATCCATGACCATGTTTCAGTCATGTGAGCTGTGCAACCATGTCTCAGTAATTGCCACCAGGTCATAACCTCGTGACCACACATGGATTTGTAACTCCTCCTGTTTATTCCCCATGCTGCGTATATTGGTGTATAAACATTTCAGGGATGGAGTCAAGTACATAGTTTTCACTCTTGAAGGGGGGTAGACTCTCTGGTTATCTAAAATGCCAACACCCTGCTCCTCAAGTGCTGGGCTATTACACTTGGTATTCTCCCTGACAAGGCCAGCTACATCCTTGTCCCATCATGGCTGGTTTAAAGCCTTGTCAATGAGCCCAGCCAACTCATGCTCAAGGATTTTTTTCCCCTTATGGGACAGATGAACACCATAAGACCGGGTTCTGAAAAAACTTCCCTGTGGTCAAAAAATCCAAAGTTCTGTTGGCAGCACCAACCTCTAAGCCATGCATTAATCATGTGGAATTATTTCTTTCCTTCAGTATGTCTACCTGTCACTGGAGGGATTGAGGAGAGCACCACTTTTTCTCCCGAATCACCAAGTAACCTTCCCAAAGCCCTGAAGTACTTTTTAAAATTTTTATACTCCTATCCATTGCCTCATCACTCCCAGTCTGAATAACCAGTAGTGGGTAGTAGTCCGATGGCCGTACAGACATTTAGCTTTAAATGTGCTGGAAGTCTACTGAAGCTAACACTGCTCAATGCATGAGGTACCTGCTGCAACAGGACATTAATTTGAATTAGTAATAATGAACTGTATCAATATATAAAAAATACTTAGTGAAGCTCTTATAGTTATTAAAAATATTCAATATGTTGGCCTGGTTGCTGTGAGGGTGCTTGGAAGTCAAGTATTTTCTATGCTTCAGCAAAATTAATTGTTAGAAACATGGTTTAATTTTTTTTTTTTTAAACAGGCCTACAGCTTGCTAAGAACATGTTATCCACAGGCTGTGTTTGATATTATGCATTGCAAAAGTTCTCTTTCAAACCTTTGTGAAATTTCATGTGTCAGGATAGTACATCTACTGATCAGTTCTGCAGTATATTATAGTAGCTCTTTGTGCCTTCAGTAAATGTTCGGAACATTCTGAAATCAAATGTTCAAGTTTTTCCACTGTGGTACTTCAATGTATGTAGGAAAAACAACTGTGGTTATGAATCCTTCTTAAAAGCTATGCATGCTGAAACTGCTGCCAGGACATGATGAAAGAGAATTCCAGTGAAAAATGGATTTTGTAATTTTGGCACATAAAGCTCTCTGATACACTTGCTAATCCACCACTGCAACTAGAACAAGAGTATTCAGATTGCATCAATGCATTTTATTCTCTTCTGCTTTGAAGAAAAACCACATCTGGTGCCTATTTGATAATTACTAAGAAATAATATCTCACCAAACAACACTCCTACAGTGCCAATAGAAGAATCAGTAGTTGCGTATCTCAAGCAAAACTATTGTCCCCACATGAATTTGAGATTGTAAAGGGGAAAAAATAACAAAGTTCACCATGGAAATGCCTATTAAAGGTATTTGCATGCGTTAGAGGTGGCACCCACAGATTATTTTGGAATCACAGAATCATCCAGGCTGGAAAGAACCTCTGAGATCATCAAATCCATCCATTTTGCCCACTTCACCAAGTCTGTCACTACACCATGTCCCCAGGCACCAGATCTGTAAGGCTTTTAAACATGACTGGAGATGGTGATTCAACCACCTCCCTGGGCAGCCTGTTCCAGTGCTTGACAATCCTTTACATGAATATTTTTTTCCTAATATCCAGTCTAAACCTCCCCTGGCAGAGCTCAAGGCCATTCCCTCTCATTCTACCATTAGTTACTTGTGAGAAGAGACCAGTCCCTACATCTCTACAACCTCCTTCTAGTAGTTATGGGGAGCAATAAGGTCTCCCTTAAGTCTCTTTTTTGTGAACTAAAGAGTCCCAGTTCCCTCAGCCACTGCTCATAGGACTTGTTCTCCAGGCCTTTCACCAGCTTACAAGCCCTTCTCTGTACTTGCTCCAGTACCTCAATGTCGTTCCTGTACTGTGGTGCCCAAAACTGAGCACAGTACTTGAGGTGTAGCCTCACCAGTGCTGAGTACAGAGGGACAGTAACCTCACTGGTACTACTGGACATGCTATTTCTAATACAGACCAGGATGCTATTGGCCTTCTTGGCCAGCTGGGCACACTGCTGGCTCATACTCATTCTCTTGTCAAGCAGTACTCCCAGGTCCTTTTCTGCCACGCAGCTCTCTAGCCATTCTTCCCCCATTCTTCCCCAAGCTTGTAGTGTTGAATGGGGTTGTTGTGGCCCAGGTGCAGGATCTGACACTTGGCCTTGCTGAAACTCATGCAGCTCACCACAGCCTATCAGTCCAACCTATCCAGGTCCCTCTCTATAGCTTCCCTGCCTTTAAGCAGATCAACACTCCCACCTAATTTCATGTCATCTGCAAACTTACTAAGGGTGCGTTTGATCCCCTCATCCAAGTCACTGAAAAAGAAATTGAACAGGACTGGTCCTAATACTGAGCCTTGGGGAACACCACTTGTGACTGGCCTCCAGGTGGATTTGACTCCACTGACCACTACTCTCTGGGCCTGGTCATCCAGCCAGTGCTTTACCCAGTGTGCCCACCTAAGCCAGGAGCAGCCATTTTGTTAATGAGAATGCCATGAGAAACTATGTCAAAGGCCTTACTGAAGTCCAGGTAAACAACATCCACAGCCTTTCCCTCATCCACTGGGCAGATCATCTTGTCGAAGAAGGAGATCAGGTTCATCAGGTTCACCTGCCCTTCATAAATCCATGCCAACTGGGCCTGATCCCTTTGTTGTCCTGTATGTGGTGTCTAATGATTTTCTCCGTGACCTTCCCTGTCACTGAAGTCAAACTGGCAGGCCTGTAATTCCCTGGATCCTCCTTTCAGCCTTTTTTTATAGATTGGTATCACATTTGCTACTCTCCAGTCCACTGGGACCTCCCCGGACAGCCACGACTGCTGGTAAATGACAGAAAGAGACTTGGCAAGTACATCCAACAGCTCTTTCAGTACCCTTGGGTGCAACCCATTGGCCCCATAGACTTGAGTGTGTGTAAGTGCAGGTCACTGACCGTCTCCTCTTGGATTGCTAAGGTCTCATTCTGTCCCTGCTCTCTGTCTTCCAGCTCAGGGGGCTGGGTGACTTGGGAATAGCTAGCTCTACTGCTAAAGACTGAGGCAATGGTGGCATTAAGTACCTCAGTCTTCTCCTCATCCTTTGTCACTATGTTAACCCCTTTTGTTGTTAATGTATTCATAGAAACATTTTTTAATTGTCTCTAACAGAAGTACCTAGGTCAAGTTCTAATTGGGCTTTGGCTCTCCTAATTTTCTCCCTGCATAACCTCACATCTTTGTAGTCCTAATGAGAGGCCTACTCCCTCTTCCAAAGACCATAAACTCCTCTTTTCTTCTTGAGTTCCAGCCAAAACTCTATTTAGGCAGGCTAGTTTTCTTCTCTGCTGACTTGTTTTTCAGTACATGGGCACAACCTGCTCCTGGGCCTTTAAAATTTTTCTTCTTGAATTGTGTCTAACCTTCCTGGACTCCTTTACCCTTGAGAACTGCCTCCCAAGGGAGCTTGTCAGTAAGGCTTCTGAACAGATTGAAGTCTGCTATCCAGAAGTCTGAGGTAGCAAGTTTACTAACCTCTCTCTTCACTTCCCTAAGCATTGAGAACAATCATTTTACAGTAACTGTGCCCTAGACAGCCTCCAAACTGTCACTTCTCCCACAAGCCCTGCTCTCTTCACATCCAATTGAGTCCAGGAGATCACCTTCCCTAGTTGGTTCCTTCACCAGCTGCATCAGGAAGGTGCAGCTCTTCACCTCTACACACTCCAGGAACCTTTGGGATTGTTCTCTCTCTGCTGCATTGTATTTCCAGTAGACATTCAGATTTCTGGAGGCTTTATGTGAGACACTGGCAGGCAATAGTGCATTGCTTGCAGGATCACTAACCTGTCGATAAGCATTTGCTATGCTAACTTAATTCTTCTAATTCATAGTATTTGGTAGAGTATTTGTATGCCTGCAATTCTGTGAGAGTATCCTTCAACTCATTTTATAGCTTGGAGAAACCTGACCTAATAAATTTGTTCAGTTTATTTAGACTTTAATTATAAATATTTAGTTTTCTAAGTAGCTTTCGAAAGTTATAGCTGTTTTTTGAAAATATCCAGAAATAAATATGTACAGAAATATGCTGTAAAACATTGAGTCCATATCACCTTACTCCAAAAAAACCCCAAACATCCTCCACCTTCCCCTTTTCCCCCGTTCCAAAAAAGGTGGCAAAAATTAGAAGAACATTTGAACCTCTTAAAAATAGCCCATATATGTTAGCATAGTGTGGTTGAACTGAGTCTTAACTGCAGGCAGTTTTGATTTCTGGGAAACACAGCTCTGTCCTTGGCTGAAGTAGAAACAATCAAGAGAGGAATTAAAAACAGGGAGGCTGCAGGATGTGGGGAGATGTTTTCCAGCACGTTTGTTGGTTCATAGGAAGAGCACCCAAGAGCCAGTGTGTGCTGGTTTGAACTAATTGGAGAATTTGAGTGAGAAATTAGACTATTGGCTGAGAGAGGAAAACACAGTATGCCACTTCACTCAGTGCTTTACTGAGAAAGAAAAAAAAATTGTTTTAAAAGTTATAACCAAAATATAGATAACACAGACGGTTTCAGACTGCTCTGGCTGTAGCTGCTCTTTCCATGGTCTCCTTTGTCTCTGCCTTGGTAGATAATTCTCAGTAATTCTACTAACTTCTTCCCTACTACTAATTCCCCTGGCCAATCTACCTCAGCTTATCTGCAGCATCAACAGGTGGTGAGATAAGAGTGTGGAAGGGGGGAAAGGTGGTAGGGGGTGTTTGGTGTCCCCTCTTGGGGATTTAGAGCTCTGAGAGTGGTGTGGTGTTTCTGTATTACCTTTTCATTGTATATATCTGTAAATATCTGTTATACATTGTAAATATTTGCTTGTATATTGTGCATTGCTGTAAATATAAAGCTTCATTTATCAACTTCCAGTGTTCTGAGTCCTAGCCGGGGTTTATTTCAATAGGTGGGGAGGCAGGTAACTGCTTAAACCACCACACAATGGCAAGCGGCAGAGGGGTGTATGGACAAAGGTAGATGTCCAGTTACATGCCCCAGTGGGGAGGTATGATCCGTGGTGGAAGAGATTAAAAAGGCACTCAAGAGGTGAATAAAGCAGTTCCTGCATGAAACAGATTGGATCATGGTCTCCTGATTTATTGCATCCACGGACAGCATAGTGTTTGCTGCTACATTTAAAGTAATGCTGTTTCCCCCATTACCATGTATGTTCTGGCTTTATTTTAACAACTGTGAAATGTTGTATGTGTCAGATACTGAGTTCATTTTGAATATACTATACTAGTGTCTTAGAGCATGCTACTTGAGGGCTTGTTTCTCATTTTCCTTTTGAGAGAGCTCCTGTGATTGGAAAAGCCTTGAAATAAATGGTGTGGGTGTGGGATAGCATACTTCAGCAAAAATATTTTTATAGGAAAAAATGCCCATTTTTACATGGAGTGGGGCATTAATTTTTTACTAATTTTTCATGGTCAGTTTGTTCTTAGCAATACTGGGGTGAACTTGTTGTTTGTCAAGGTTTGGATAAGGGAGTTACAGGGCACTTGTTAGGAATATTAGTGTGCTTCAGGTTCCTAGAGTGACCCAGCTAGAACTGTCTTTCAATGTCATAAAAACAGTACTGGGCTCTATCTGGACATCCATGAATGTCTGTTCTCTCTGCTTATGTTCCCTAAGAGTAAGTGAAATGCACACTAGAAAAAAAATCACTTCAGTTGCAACATTGCTGGTCTGTCAACCTTCAACAAGGTAAAGGCACAACCCCCATCTTGTTCTTGACAACAGTTAATGCAGGTATTTGAACCAATGTAGTTTAGAGGGAGCGTGTGCTTCTCTGGAATTTCCATCAAGGACTGTTGTTTGGTGTAAATAAAATAGATACTGCTTGTTTCATCCAGTTTGTATAGAAAAGGTGTTGTGGCAGACCTGAAGGGTCAAAACTAGGCATATACATGTGCTGGCTTGCCCTGACATTTTTCTGCTCTCCTTCTTTCTGTTTGGGGAGAGGCAACTGTGGGAGAAAGGACAAAAGACCTGGAGCCATGGAGTCTGAGCACTCTGGCTTAGACAACTTGTTTCTCTGCTGCTTGTATCCTGTGGTAAACAAGGTGCATGTGCTTGCCTTGTTCCAAGCTTGTGCTGGGCCTATGCTCTCCCCAAATACAGGCATAGCAGACCTGTGGTTTCACTCACATATGGTAAACCTTGGCTTACTGCCATGCCAATTGGATAAGCTATTACATCCAAAGGCCCAACCAATCTCAGGCATTGATATAAAAACAGATAAACAGGTAACAGAACCTGCTTTTGCCATTGCTCTGTGTTTTACTGTTATTCTGTGTTCTGCAATATCCATGCCTGTTGCCTACAGGCAATGCTAATGCCTTATTATATATAGTAATATAAGCTATATACCAGTCTGGAACTGCTTTGTGTTTACCAGGAGCAACTCTAATTACTTTCATGCAATAGCTGTATACAACAGCCAATTGTGACACACTTGCTGAGATACATTGCAAGACATCTGCCTGCAACTGCTGAAGCAGCCCTGCATCTCCTGTGATGAGCAAACCCTTAAGGCACACAGATCATCCAAAGTCAGGACCAGGTTAGAAACCATCTGCCTCTCTCCTTCCCCTAGCAGCCTGTGTACCTGGGAAAGGAACTCTGGAGTCTCAGCAGTGGCCAGGGGCCAGACCAGCCAGAAAGCCAAAAGACAGAATTCCTTGCAATTGTTTTGAGTACTGTCTCAATTTATTGCTACCCTCACAAGTCAAGAAATATTTGTGAATAAATACCTTAAGATGAGTCCATCTAGTGGCCAAGCAGCAATTAACCACAAGAAACCTCTTCCAGTTATTTGATTTCAATTGGATTTAATTGTATATATACTGATAGTTATTTCAATATCTGGATATCATTTATGTAATGCGTTCTATGACCGTTACAATTGAACCACTTTATTATTAAAATTAGTGGTCAAAGGTGGAAAAAAAAATAATCTGAAAATCAATAAACAATATTAATTTTGAAAAATCATCTTGCATTAATCAAACCTCTATACTATCACAAAAGGATGCTTTACCTATTAATTTACTGCTAAAGGGCACCACCACCACTGTTGAGCTTGTGACTGAAAGCAGTTGTGGCTTCATTTTTTTGTGTTAAATAAACCAGAATGAACCAATTGGAGCAGTACACAGAGGACCTTCATTTGGGCATAACTTTTTTTCCAAATGCTAACCTTGAGACGTTCAAACTGTAAACATGTCAAGGGAGTGAAACAAAACAAAACCATATCTGATACCCAGACGTAACTTCTCTCTGAAACTGAAAGGGCACCACTTTGGAATTTACAGGCCTGCACACATATATGAAGTGTGTGTGTTTTATGGACAAATGTATTTCTTATTTAACTATCAGTCACCCTGAAGTGATTGTTCTATGCAAGGTCTTCCTACATACATGTTATACATTTATAAGCATATAGGTTTTGTGATAGAAAGTTTTATTTTCCAGATTGTGTGCTTACCTAGTTAATATTGGTGCTATTAAATGAGAGTGAATAGCAATCAGAAAACTGCAAAGGCAGTGGAAAGTGCATGACAAACCCTAGCTGTTTAATTGCTCATGCCATCTAGGGGAAAATTTTTGAGCCTGAAAAAAAGATTTGTCATAATAAATGCTACAATAGACCTCTGATTCTGGTATGAATATGTTCATGGGGCCACATTAATCTCATTGGCTCAATAACCTCTGCAAGCTGTACATCCTGCGAATGAAGCAGATCAGTATCTCTGCATTTGACAGTCCTGTCACATACCTTTAAGTCAGGAGCAGCTTTAATTTCCACCAGTTGTTTTGCTAGAGTGCTGCAGGTGCTCTGGACAGTGTGAGTTAGTGCCTATTTGTGTGGAAGCTGCCAAGCCACTGTGGTGCCTTCAGTAGCTGTGAGCATCCATGTCTTCACAGCCCATTACAAGGCAATGATTTTGGTCATGCATCTGCATCTTTCAAATTACTGCTTTTCCAAACATAAAATTGAGGTGATATAGGCAAGCTATTTTCTGTGGTTGCTTTTTGTTTTGAGAAAGCTTCAGTTTGCATGAAGCTCCATCTGACTCCTAAGTCCATGTAGAACTTAAAAAATTAAAACAGAGTTTGAGGGGAGAGGAAAAAAAAATAAACAAATACATCTAAATTTACTCTCAATCTCATCAACTCTGGCAACAGAATAAACCTGAAAAATAATTACTGGAAAATTTTTGCAGAATTTCCTCTAATCATTTGGTTTAATGTGTCTCGGCCTTTTGGGATTAGAATCACAGAATCACAGAATTGTTTTGGTTGGAAAAGACCTCTAAGATCATCAAGTCCAATTGTCAATACCACCATGGACATTAAACCATGTCACAAAGTAGCATCTGTTTTTTGAAACCTCCAGGCCTGGTAATTCTACCACCTTCCACTTTAATGCCTGACCACACTTTCAAAAAAGATTTTTTTTCTAATATCCAACCTAAATCTCACCTGGCACAATTTGAGTCCTTTTCCCCTTGTTCTAAAACTTGATACTAGGGAGAAGAGACCAACACCCACCTCAGTACAACCTCTCTTCAGGTAATTGTAGAGAGCAATTAAGGTCTCCCCTCAGCCTCCTTTCCTCCAGACTAAACAATTCCAGTTCTCTCAACTGCTCTTCATAAGACTTGTTTTTCAGAGCCTTCACCAGCTTCATTGCCCTCCTTTAAACACAGCAACTCAGTGTCCTTTACATGTTACCTCTGTTTTTGTGTAGGTGGAACTCAAGATGTGCTCTTTAGCACCTTTGTAGAATGGAAAATAATAGAAACATAAACCCTGATAATTCAGTAGAACTTGGTTAAGACTTAAGGACAGCGAAGGAACGCTAATGGAATGCATAGCCAGGGCCAAGAACATGCTTCAAAAGAAAATTAACACGTTGCTTGTAGGAATTCCTTTGTTAGCCTTTGCTCAGCAACTGGTGCAAGGATGTTTTGAGTTTACTGAAATGAAAGCTATGGGTACAGGGTGCCACTGAGCTGGTGGAAAACTGCTGCTAGGACACAGAAAGATAAGTGTGAAGGACTGAAAATACGTAAGAGCAGAACCTCAGGAGATGTTTTGTATTAGAGACAGTTGCTGTCTCCAAACCGAGTAAAAAGAATGCAAACTTTGCTAGAATATGTGTTTGCATTTCAGTAAGCTGTTATTAGCCAATAGCTTGTTATACACAGCTGTGCTAACCAGTTACTATTGACATAATGTAAAAGGCTTTGGATTTTAGGATATATAAGTTAGTGTTTTGCACTCAATAAATGGACACCTTGCTTGTATCAGGGAGCGTCTTCCTCTCCATCACTGTTACTGCCGAGTGGCAAACAGACTTCAAAAAGTCCCTTGTGTCCTCATTGACCATTCAGGAGATGCCAAACATTCATCAGTATATTTTTGAGTCTTCAGAGTGAAAGGGAAAGTATATCTCATGCAGAGGGAGATAGTAATATTCTTGCCATTTCCTCGATTTCCCCTTTCACTGTTCCTAGCTTAACTAGGTAGTTTCTTGACTAGTTTGTTCTCATTCGTATCCTGATCTATGGCAGGCATTGGAAAGATGACAGAACAAACTGTCCAATTTTTCAAAGTTGAAACAGAGAGATGAGGCAAAGAGCTACTCCTGTAGTATTACAGCCTAATTCTGTCTGCCCACATCCAGACATAATACTGATACTCCTCCTGAGGCATCAAAGCCTTAGTGCTAAATGAAAGGTGTCTTAGTACTGCCTTTCAGCTATGTTGCAGACTTGTATAACATGCATATGGCTAATGGATGGATGTGAGGCTCTAGGACATTGGTAATATTATCTGAAGACTGAATATCTTTTCTTAGGCTTTGGACCTTACCAATTTGTTCGATATCAAAGGATCTACCTATACATGTTTCAGTTGTGATAGGATCAGATGGATGAGAATCTACTGCATATATTGCAGAAATGCTGTGACATTTACAAATTAGGCCATGGAATTAGTTATATGATATAGAATACTTACGAAAAGTAACAGTCAGTTAAAAAAATTGTGTTGTTTACATAACTATTGACTCCTAGATATTGTTAGCTCTGTGGGCTTATCTCTGAAGCTCAAGATTCTTTGGGAGACATAGCAACATAATGTTGCCTCTGCAGCTTAAGTATAGCAGTCCTGTTTCTTATACATTTTAGATTTATTCTGTAGTCATTTTGAATTCTTGATCACTATTGTTACCCCAAGTGCTTGTCAGAAGCAAATCAGTCAAACGTAATTGCAAACAACTTTTTATTCCATAAGAAGCACAACAGCCTGAGGATCTGATATCATATAGCATTTGAATTTCTTCACTCCTTGAACCCTTTTTGTGGCTTATGTTCACATAAAAATTCAAATCTGATTGCCAGAGGAAATTAAGCTCAAGGTAACGGATTGATTCTCTACAGGAAACACTTGATAACAAATGCAGACAGCTGGATTCTACACTAAAAGAGGCTGATGGGAAAGTTTAAGTCCTAGAAATCAGCACTAATGTTCAGGATATGCTGATTATAATACATTCTAAGTAGCTACTCTGAACCTGAGACTTCTTCTGTGGCTCAAGTAATTGAAAGGATTTTTTCTGAAATAAACTGTTTCGTAAATGCTGAAACCTGATGAACAAATTCAGCAGAACAATTTGGCTTGAGCTCTGGAGGATAGGCTTGGTGATTTAATGTTCCTGACAGCTGCACTCTTGGTTCAGCCCAGAAGTTAGTGTTGATCAGAGACTGTATTTCTAAGTGAAACATGGATGAAAAAATTGAGAGCAGAAGGGGGCAGGGGAGAGGTTGAAGTCTTCCAGTGTGAACCTTTTGCATTATTTCGTATGAAAGCATAGCCATTCTTGCTGAGAAGTTGTTTAGTTGCAATTGTTTTACAGTATTTTCGCATACCATAGACATTACAGCACTGGTGGTGTTGGTTATGCACTCCTGGTAATAGGCTAGATGTCTATATTACCTTTGATTCCACTATACAGTGACATTCCAGTCTAAGACCCATTTTTAAAGGAGACACAATGCCTACTGCCACAATTTCTTTGTCCATATTATGAGAAAATGGGTGATAGAAGAGTTGGATCAACTTGAAGAGACCTCTTCATTGTATCTTTGTGTCATGGAAATACTGCTACTTGAAGGAATGACAGTAGAATTTGTCATGGGATTGTCATACCCGGAGCCACTGCTAGCAGAGAAATGAAGGAACTCTGGTGTGTGGATGCCTTTAGACAAGCAAAGCAAATGAGAAATACTGCTGTTAAAAATGAGAAAAGTCACTTTCATACAGAGTACTTTTCCTGGGTGGCTGAAATAGTATTGTGTGGACAGCAGCAGCTAAGTGATTCCCAAGGCATTTGTGCTCTTTGTTTCCAACGTGTCTTTTCTAGTAGACAAAGAAAGAACAGTGTCTGATAAGTACTGCATTTCTTGTTGCTTTTACTTACTCACAAAAATCCTATGAATCTATAGTTGCGTGCTTTCTCCACAGGACTGGTGTCGTTATAACCTTGTATAGTTAATAACCTGATTATTTGAATCTTAATTATATCTGTCCCTTTTTAATACAAATCATTAATTGAAAAGTTGGTGGGTTTTTTTTTTTTGGTAGTGCGACAACAGGTGTGTAAACTATGCAACACCATACAAAACCAGCTTTATGGACATGAATCATAGAAAGGGATAGTAGGATCTTTTCAGTTATTAAAGATCTTGGGTATATTACATGAGACTGCTGATTAAAACTGAATGGTAGCTATAGGTGTCTTATTTTGAACAATACCACTGTCACTCTTATGGTGAATTCCAGAAAAATTAGAGATAGAAATGTTTTCCCTTGGCAAGGGCAATACATATTTAAACAAAATAATTTTTGCTTGGCTTTTGTTTAGTTCTTCTTTCTTTTTAAAAAGTATATGGATGAAAGTAGATTCTTATTGTGATGAGAGCTGAGTCTCTTTCTGTTCTGTAGCCCCTGAAAAATGTCTCCACAAATCATTTATGATGAGTTTTTAGATATGTCTTCATATGCCTAAAACTTGACTTGAAGAGGCTAGGCTGAATTATAAGTATCATGTACATTTCCTATCCTATAGTCTTCCCGCATTCAAAATACTAACTATCTGGTCAAACATTTGATATACAACAAACTGGTTTTGACATCCTAAATTCAATACAAGGTATGGTGAAAAATACAGAACTGTGTATTTGTAATGTTTTTCTTACATTCAAAGTCATCTAAGAAGAAAAAGATGCTGTAAAGATGTATTGACACTTCTTTCTCTGAAATATGTGGCTTTTAGTTACTCTACATATTTAGATTGCAGCTGTTACTACTGAATAGAAAAGAGGTTTGGAAAAATGCAGAAAGGAAATATTTCTGCCCTAGATGGGTGCTTGCCTAAAAAATGTAATAATACTTTTAAATGTGAAATAACTCCCTGCCCTATCCTTCACACAGGTCCAAGGTGATGTATTCACTGAGACAAAGAACACTGTGGCAATCTCAGTGAAGAGTTGGCAGACGATCCTCATCCTAAACACCTTTTATCATGAATATCAGATCATTATTCTTAGCCAGAGGCATTTTGAAAAGGGCAATGGAATTGGTCAGAAAGTAGGTATTAGAGAGATGCTCTTACTTCTCTTACATTTTTATGCTGCTTTTGTCTCTTGACAAATCAAATAAATATTTCTTACAGGTATTGAAATTTGATATATTAGCACTTTATTGTCATTCTTTATATCAAAGGGTATTTCAGTGTATTTTTGAGGTCAGCTTAATTATCAGCAGTGTATTAATTAAGGCTTCAGCTTACAGTATAAATATTTGACCTTTTCTAGGATATCAGTTTTTCTCCTTGCATCCTATAAAGGTGTTTCTTTCAAAGTTTATGCTTGTGATAACATCTATGAGTTGCTGTGCTGTCCTTCTACTGCATGTTCTGTAACTGAGATTCTGTGGAATGGAGAGTGTAAATTTGTGTAGAAATATATATAAAACCTGCAGTGTGGGGTTGGTGACATCCTGTTCATTCTTGCTGACTATTTTGATTCCATTCTGAGATCAGATCTGATTCTGATTCCAGTCTGAGATCAGGTTTTTAGTTTTTCACAAGATCTTTTAAATAAAAAAAAATCACTGGAGTTTGGTTTTTGGTTAAATTTTTTTTTTATGGCAAAGAAATATCTGAGTGTAGTCATTAGCCTTTTGAAATATTCATGTAAATATTCATATGTGGATGGTAAAAGCGACCAACAGCTTTAACCTTTGCATCACAATATTTGAAAAATTGATGCTAAGGACTGTCAGATCCACTATCAATAACTTTGATTATTGTCCTGCTTAATCTTAGCAGAGAATTAGCAATGAAACACATGCATTATTCTTTTTGTAGTAATTGATTTATATGTTTCTTTAACACTGAAAAAGTCCTTCAGTTGTTGAATGCTGCAGCTTGAATGCTGATCTATCAATATGCACAAATTGTTTCCCTCAATATGTTCCCTCAATATGAGTTAAGAATTTCTTTGTCTATAACCACTGTGGGAGATATATTTATCAGTCATTTGCCTAAGAGGTGATCCAGTTAGCCATGCATAAGAGGCAGTTGCATTTCCCATCTTAGGGAAGCCAGTGACCCTTTGGAAGAATGTTACATCATTGATATCACAATCAGTATCAAATTCATGAATTGAAGGATATACACAGAAAGCAAGTTTGATTTTTACAGGAACCCTCAAGTAGTAAAGAAGTATTGCACGGATATCATCTTAAAACAGAGTAGTGCCAATGACAAGGGCAAAATCTGAGGTTAGTTTCTTGGGTACAGGTGTTGCAAGAAATTTTCCGATGAATTCCAAACATAAGAAAAACAGAAGATTTTGCTTGTCTGAAATATAGGTACCTCTAGGAGTCCTTTTAAAATTTAGTTATTGTTTTTTACTCCAAAGCAAATTATACTGCAAAGATTGGAATTCCAGTTAATAATTTTCAACCTGTGATCTTAACAGCTATTTAGATCTCAAAGTCACTGCTTATCAAAACAAAACATGCAGAGTGGCATTCACCAAGTAATTGTTACTAGGTGATGTTTACAATGCCCAATAGCTGATCTGACTTTCTTGGTAATATCTGCTGAGCTGCACAGGGGTATTGGGAAGTTGAGATTGCACACCACTATTTTGAGGAAGATGTTGTCTGGTAACTAGACCTAGTCAGAATACTGTTGGTTACAGAAGAAAGTGGAACAGTTTTAAATATAGAAGACATTCATGAATCTGTCACAAAATCATTTAAAACTTGATTGCTGTAATCTCTAAGAATTTTTCATTGACTGTACAGCTTTTCTCATATTGATTACCCAGTGTAATTAAAACAGCTTTTCTAATGCTTTTTACTTATTAACTTTAAAAGCAGTAACCATTCTGCATATGAACTGTTACACTTTACAAATGGTTGCTTGGTTTTGTCTGTGTCCTTGGGTTTTGTTTTGTTTTGTTTTGTTTTTTTTTCACCACAGAGATATGCCTATGACCTACAGATTCACTTCTTGCAAGGAGTGTCCTTCACTTCTTGTAGGAGTCTTAAAGTGTCTCTGCTCAGAGTTGAACTTAGCCTTTCCCAGAACATCCCAAAGAAATATTTGATTCCACAGCATTTTAAAAGTGTATTTGTTTCAATTTGTCCTCAGACCCACTGAATATCTACTTAATTTTTCATTTGGAAAAGGAAATGAAGCATTGCTATTAGAGTGTGCCACAATAATGCTAAAGTCTTCTCTCATTCAGGGCAATAATTAAGACGATACAGATGAAAGGAAATTTAAGAGTGTTGATAATATGAAAAATTAAAATTATACCTTCAGTGGCTATAAGACATTAATAAATGGCTTTACCTATCAGTCCTAAACAAGCACACATGCATGGGTAATTCAGGGAAATTGCTACAAGCCCCCCACCTTGTTCTCTTGCTTACTAAGAAAAGAGAATAAGAACTGCAAAGGATGAGCTTCCTTAGAATTTTTTGCCTATTGTTGTGTGGTACTCCAAATCCCTTCTTCCCCCACCCTGCCTCTGTCTCCATTGGTTGGAATGGGGAAAGAAGAAGGCATGAAACTGCTTTCCCCCGCCCCTTGCAGGTTCGAAGGGAAGACAACAAAAAACACCCTTTTGCAGATGACTAGTGACTCATGGGAAAGCCTGCTCTGGAATCAGCTGATGACTGGCTGGATTCTTTGCACCTGGTATATATGGCATGGACACACTGTCTAGAAGGATCATGAAGTGAGGAAAAAAGCATGCGAGGTCCCCACTTTCACATCATTCTGCACAGTTCTGCTCTAGTCCTGCTCTTGCATAGTTTGTTCCACTGTCCTACAAGTCTACAAGTTCGGCAAGTCCTTAGGTCCATTTGAGAAAGAGCTGCCAGTGGCACCCAGACCTGGCTTCTCTTGAACCAACGTATCCTGACTTCCTGCTCACTACCCTGAGCCTTGGTCAATTAATCTCCAACCAAACCACCTATTTACACAACAATAAATGAGAAGCAGTGATCCAAACTTGTATTTTCTTGTGTATATGTTGTCTATCAGCTGAGGCACAGGCCATCTTGGTACTTGATTGCGAAGAAGTGTTTTTCCAACAGTCCAGTAAACTGAACTGGGGAACGTGTATTGAAAGGGTTATATTTTTTTCTAGACCTTATTCTGTCTCAGAATAAGATATTTTTAGTAAAATATCAATGAATTTTTTTTTAAATAAATTTGAGCATTTTCTTCTTGACTTTCTTAAAAAGTAGCTGACATTGACTGTATCTTTGAACTTTGGCTTCTGTCTTGCACTTCTTATGATGATGTGTGACAGAAGTGGTAACAGGAATGAGGAATGCAACAGAGTATGCAAAAGCAATGCCTGCTTCCTTCTCTGAATAACTATCTATCAGATATGCTGCCAAAAAAAGAAAACATTTGTAGTGTTAAATAGAATGTTCACAATTTCATGGGACCTATGCCTTTAGGCAAGAAATTGATCTAGAGGTATTCACTGCAGTAGAAGGTGACCGTGAAACTTCATACTTTCAGAACTAGGAAAACCACTAAATTTTGTCTCTGCTTTTGCAGTAATTTCTTGGTGTCCCTATTAATTGATAAATAGAAATAGTTAACACACAAAAATGTATTCATGAGAAACTTTTGTGCCAAATGAGGCCATAAGTACAGAAAAATTTACTCAAATATTTCAGAAGTGGTCAAATACTTATGCAGACTGCATGCGGTTTTGCCCGTCTGTATTATTCTCTAAGGGAGTTTTGTTATAGGGTTAAAATTCTATTTTAAAAAGTGGTTTTTTCATGTAGCATAATGTGTGTTAGGCATATGGCATTTGATGTTGGACCCAAAAAGTAACAATGGTTTACGTGAGTGTGATAGTCTGTGGCAAAATTAGAGAGTCAATCCTAAATTGACTGCCTCTGGGGTCTCTACACTTGATTGGAGATTAAATGACCCCTCCTTAGGCTATCGTACACTGGCTGAAAGACTAGATAAAAGGATAGCTAAATGTGTGATCCTGATGACATACATGTCTTGAGAGTAAGAAGTTCCTAAACTCTTTCCCATTATATTTTACTCTCAGCAGTTTCATTACTGGAGTCTATTGAGAAACAGCTTGTACTGATGGGTTATCTTTCTTCCTGACTTCCTACATATATATTCCAGCATAGAAGGGTTGTGGTTGCATCACAAGAAGTATCTGGGAAATCTGGTAGATGCTACAAATAAATATTTATACGTTGTTTATGCCATGTGTAAAAGTATTCCATAAATATTTTTTCATAGCTGGAAACCTAATTGAGCTCATGGTTTGTAAGAGCTTTCAAACAATTGCAATGTATACAAGTGGGCTAGTTTTACTGTACTGCTAGTCTCAACAGATCTGTTATAAATTTTTTATTCTTTCATCTTGAACATTCCTTTTGAGTAAACAACGTATAATCTTGAAGGATATATTTTCTATAATTTTTGTGGTCCCTCTGTTCTCTTTGCAGTGTACTGACACAGGAAACTTTTCAATGAATAATTCTAGAAAGTGGCAGTATTTTATTTTGTTATTTCAACTAGTGTTTGTAATGGAGGGTATTAATTAATGAAAGATGGGAATTTTTCAAAATTAATATTGTTTATTATTCAGGATTCTCTCGCCACCTGCCCAGTAATTTTTAGTAATAATCAGGTTCTTCACAATGGTCATGAAAACATTATATAAAGGAATAACTGGACCAGAACAAATAACTAGCAATAATACAACATTAAACTAAATTGAACTGGAAGAGAAGTTCTTGTGGTCAGTATACCGCTTTCCCACTAGATGTACTCAAGGGGCTCCTTTCTGTTTAAGGCAGAAGACACTTGTAGTCAGATTCAATTACAGAGTTTTGCTAAGGATTTGCTAAAGAGTCTTTTGAATATTTACTCACAAAAGTTGTTATTTCCCAACTCCTGGGGCTAGCTACAGTTTCAGACAGTACAGATACTTGCAGAGAGTTCTGTCGATGTCTTGTCAGCTGTTGAGGGGCTTCTGATCTTCCCAGGCTGATAATGGAGGTGCTGGGAGAGAATCAGACATTCTCTGACCTGGCCCTGGTTCCTCTTGGCTCCAGATTCAACAGGGAGCCTTGCAGAGGAGCAGTTAGGATGACTTGCAGATGTGTGGTCTTGGCAGAAGACAGGGAGATGTGACGCTGGCTAAGCAAGCCTATCACGTGAAGGCATTTGTGCCTATTCCTGGTAAATTTGAAGCAGTTTCCAGGCAGACAAATCCAGAGTATTCAGGTTTGTTACTATGTAGCAGAGCTAGTTTATAGCTTAGCAAGCATAATGCTGTAAAGCATGGCAGGATGCAACAGCACTGAGACAGAACACTGCCAGAAGCAGAGAGCATGATAAAGGCAGAAACAATGGCAGCAGCAGCAAGCACATTGCATCTACCTGCTCATCTCTTTTATTAATGTAGCCTGAGTCTAATGAGCCTTTGGACACAGGTTAGCCAATCAGAATGGCACTTAGACAAGCCTAACCATATTAGGTGAAGTCAGGGCTTGCTTTTACCTTTTAGGGCAGAACACAAACAAGTGTATAAACATGTGCAGGTACCCTGTAAACAAATTTGCACAGACATGGTGGCACCAGGCCCCTTTGTCTTCCTTTCCCGCAGTTTCTTGTCCCAACAACAGAAAGGAGGGAGAGCAGAAAATTATGTCTGAATAAGACAGGACATGTTCAGGCTTGTTTTGGCCAGTTTAGGCTTTCCACGACAGTGTTTTCACATTCCATAATGTTCTCTAATCAGCAATACTAAAGCATATCATAAATGTAATTAGTAGAGGAATTTTCTTTAAGGAGTTTTTGGGCTGATAAACAGGAGTATTAAAAAGTAATTTTCCTAAAATTGCAGATTAAATATTTTGGGAATATATCACAGAACTCTCTTTTACTTTTCCTTTTTTTTTTTCCCTTTTTTTTTTTTTTTTTTCNTCTACATCTAGGTTTTTTTTCCCTTTTTTTTTTTTTTTTCCTCTGAAGTGTAGGGAATATTTCATACATGTTAGAGTATGGATTAAGAAATACATCACTTTTTTTCCCCCATCCATCTTCATTAAGCAGCTCTTATGACAAGAAACATAGCCATTGTGCAGTATGACCAGAGACAATTATAATCATCAAACACTCTTTAGGGTAAAAAAAAAAAAATAAAT
>VWZI01002904.1:12435-24775 GCA_013396835.1 Psilopogon haemacephalus | reverse complement strand
AAAAAAAAAAAATAAATCTAAAACTATTTCAAGTTAGCATTTACTTCCTTTATAGTTCTGGTTTTGTTTGTGACCCAAAAAAACCTTTCATTACAATGGATAAGTACTTTTTTTCCTTAAATTATTTTTCTTTTGTATGTTTCCTTGGCCATAGTTTGTCTGTTCTGGAATGATGAGTTGGCAAGTTCTCTTAGCTGTGTTCAGAAAGTGTACTGCAGCAAAGAGATATTTTAAAGACTTCTGCTGCACTGAAGTAAATACTTCTTACCATTTAAATCAAATGAAAGTAAAATAAAATTAAAAGGCAAAGAAAATCTAATCTCCAAAACCCATTAGCAAATAGTACAAAGATTAATGGAGATATTTTTAAAGGTTGAAAATAAATTAAAATTACAGATTGTGTAAGGTATTAATGTTCTCCAGATGACTGTCTAGTTCCACTGACTTGTTGTCTGCTGAAATGTTTCAAGCTGAGCTGATATTTAAATGCTCTGTGTGTAACTGTCTTGAATGAGAGAGAAAACAGAAAGTCTAACCTCTTCTCTAAGGCTGACTTTAAGCATATTTTATTGTTTGGGATTACTTCCTGATGTTATGAAATAGGACAGAAAGACTGTTTAGCTATTAAAAATGTTTGCTCTAGGTAAACATGTACAGGTGACTACTTAAAAAATATTGTGAACAATTACTTGGTCTTAAAAATAGGCTTACCTTTAAACTATACTCTTACTTCTCTTAAATTGCTACTATAACATTTCAGATAATGAGTTCTTATAGGAGAATTTCGATATTTTATTTGTGTTGAATTTATTGCATATGCATATTGCATATGTCTCTGAGAAGCAGGATTGACTAAGCTGGGAGGAAGGTTATGTTAATTCTTCTTATATCCCAGTAACTACAATCCACCTTAGAGGTATTACTACTTACCACTGTATTTGTCTCACATAGAAATACCTAACATATCTATATGATCACTAATGAGGAAAAAAAAACCCAACACAACAGTAATTGGCAGCTGTTTCACACCTGAAGAATTTATTACTGCAAGGCTCAGGATAGTAAGAAAGTCAGATTTTTTTCTGGACTGATTTTAGTGCAGCATTTTAGTAAATCTCAGTGCAAGGCTATAAGGAGGGGAAAGAGATTTTGTATTAAAGAAAACTAATTTCATTCATTTTATTGCATTAATGTATGAATAAATACTGAAATATGTGGCCAGGTAGTCTTGCTTGGGGCTAATACTAGGAAATGCTACCTTGCAAGTGTTTTTTGAGGCTTTTGGATCATTCTTAATGTTAGGTTATGGATATGACTTCAGCTGACAGTAAGTATAATTGTATTTCCTTCCTCCTATCCAATTTCCTTTAGGAAAAGCTAGTGATTTATTCAGTTTCTCTCTCTTTTTCTCTTCCTGTACTTTTTTCTTCTTTTTCAAAAATCCTTTTAAGGAACTATTTATTATATTTTGTCACAGTCTGGATATCTTGAGAATGATCTGTGTTTTTAATATCTTGATGCCATCAACAGCTGCCATTCTTTTTTCCCTTCTTGTCATTATTTCTTCTGATTCTTTTATACTCCTACTTTCCAATTTACACTTCATTTATACCAGTCCTAATGTTTTCTTTACAAACCTCCACAGTTTGATAGGGGAAAACAGGTCTCATATGAACAAAGAAATGGCAGATTGTAATCTGCGGCTCATATTGTGAAGCCCATCTTCCCTCTGCTTGTATTTACCTATGCATAGAGTGATTTGGGCATTTAAAGCAATCTCTTATAGCAAAGCCTTATCAAAGCACAGCATGGTTGGTATGCTTTCCCTGGGGCACAATGGAAATAACAACAAACAGCACAATTGTGTAAAACGTGTTATGCTAATGAAAGCAGTCTAAGAGGCTATATAGAGTGGTATGGACTAAAAAAACTTATTTCCAACACAATACAGTACATAATTGCAAATGTGACTTGTATCCCAAAAGAACTCAAACTTCCCTTCAATGTGATGGTAAAATTGTATTGTATAGTTTTCCAACATCATGAAAGCAAGGCCAGACTACTAATTTTGAGCTAAAATGAGTTGTATTCTGGAATTCAGAAAATGGTAACATCTGTTACGGGGAAAAAAAAAAAAGTTAAAAATTACACAAGTATATATCTTCTTTGCTAGGGAAATCACTGAACAAAATACACACACAAAGTGATTTTTTTTTCAAGGGATTCCTTGTAAACCTTTCGTAATGATTGTCCTCCTTTTCTGTTGGCAGTAGTGATTTATCTGTTGTCTCAAATGTCACTTAGCCTAAGATAAAAGGAGGACATGTGTGGCAGGTATGTAATCTTCTCTTTATCTCTCCTTCAATGTTTCAGGAGTTTTACTTTAAATGTGGAGCACACCCAACCACTGACAGTGAAACATCTGTGGTTCTGAACCTCATTACAACAAACAGTCGCTGTATCACATGTATAACATGCACAGATGTTAGGTAAGTACAAGGAAAAGTGTCAGAGATGCACAGTCTCAGTGCTTCAGAGTACTTATCACTTTCAAAGGGATTTTTTTTCCTTCTGCTGGTTTTCCATTTCAAACTTTTTTTTTTTTTTCTTGTTATTGTGGTGGAAAATGGGCCACGTTTTCAGATGTGTTCTTTATTTTGCTGATATGATTACAATTGCTATTTTTGTACCTTGAGTTGCAGGTGGTAATCTGTCTGTCTGCTTCAGTTCTAACTCCAACCTCAGATGATCAAGATGGTGGCATAAGTGTGTAGAGCTTTGCTGCTAATCTCTATTTAAGAGCTAATGAAATCCTGATTTTGAGGGAGGCAGACTGTTCCCGTGGAAAGGAACTTTTTGGTGTTTGTTTTATAAATCAGAGTAAACTTTCTTATGATGCATCTGTTCCATGTTCTTGTGTATTGCAGTTTTAAATACTGTAATCCATCTTTTTGCATGGTGTTTGGGCACATGCGTTTGAGAATAACTTTACTTGCAGGTGCATAGATTAAAAACCAATTGTCCAAGAAAGATAACTACCATTGTTGTGAAGAACACAGTTGTGAAACACATTTATCTACTGATTAGAAGATGTTTTGAGGTGGAACCTCCAAACTAATAACACCAGGTTATACACTCTTAAGTATTCCTATTGATTGGTCTGCATTTTGCAAAAGAATAAAGAATTTAGAAAAGTCTTACATGTTAGCAGAGAGTGTGAATGAAACTGTTATAAGTTATCTTTTATGGGAGGAAAAGCTGGACTCCTGGAAGGTGGTTGTTGTGATTCTATTTCAGACCTAGTATAATTACATTATGTTGTGCTTGCATGCTACTGCACTTATCACAGCTGAATGGCTACTGACGTGGCTCAAGATAATTAGTCTTAGATAAAGATGAAAAATAGTTGTGCATTGAAGAGAAGGCAGTGTCCATCACTTTGCATATATACAGCAGTTACAGCAGTGCAGTGTGTCACTTTCAGAGACTACTTGCACAAAGTACATGCTGAATTACTTAGCTTGCCCCCAGTGGCTAGATATGCAAAGGTATTAACCTCTCCGTAATTTGGGATAATACAAAGTTTCTATTCTTCTCCCAAGACTTCGAGGTGAGAATATCAGCCATAAATATGCTTACTTAGGCTTGAGAACTGGTCATAATTATGTCTGTCAAATTTGAAATGCATATGTTGAAATTTTCCTGAACTGATGTATTCAACATAGACCTGTTCACATATATTCATGAAGTTTTATTTTTTTCCTCTGTCTTTTGGCAAAATCTCAAAGAAAGGAAAGATGCAAGACTTGATTTTCCAGATTTGTTTAACTAAACTGTTCTTAGAAGTAACTATTGGCTTTCAATACTTTATTAGTAAAGTTTAGTGAGATTGTTTATTGACAAAACCTTGTCAATTCTCATTAGTTTCAATTAAGACACAAAATAACTATGGGAGATGTAAGTTTCAGTAGACTTTTAGCTTAGCAGACAATTTGGAAATATTTATTTATGAATAAACTTATTTGGTTTCTACACTTATCAGGTAAGAAAGACACATCTTCCTGCTGGCCTCATGCTGTTCCAATTGTTTTAGTGTACAGGACCCCTCCTGAGATTCCATTAAGTGATCATAAAGAACAATGGCAGGGTTTGTGTGCTTAAGCATTTGACAAGGCACTAGGAATTCCTAGTTGTTTATGATGAGGACAGCAGGTATTTTGAAGTTACCCATGTGCATATCAAGTCTTTCAGTCTTCTCTTTATTTTGTATAGCAGGCATGCCTTCTGTTATGGTGCATACATATACTTTTTAGAGAGCTAAAGTTCATTCTAGTTTTCTAAATGGCTGACAGATTTTATTTAATCTCTGACACCTGTGGTATGAAAAAAAAAAAAAAAATTAGGTGGCATTATATTATAACAGCCTACAGAGCAATTCACACTCCAAAAGGTCAGGGAAAAATTCTTCTGACCCTATACATTTTGCAGGCCATGGAATTAATTGTTTGGCAGGATGAACTGAAATCAGTTATCCTGGGTGGAATGCTCCAGCAGCCTTCTTGGAGTTTTAAAGGTTGTAAACACAGCAATATGTTTATATAGCCAGAATTTGCCTTGCCATACTTCCCAGAACTATAAATGCAGATTTCCATTCTCACTCATCAATGATGCAGTGAAATGATGAAGAGGAAATTCTCTTTTCTGCCTTATTGTATTACTTCATAAGATTTTGTGGGCAACCTCTGTTCTCCTGCACACCTTCTAATCTCCTCCCACCCACGAACAGTTCTTTTGTAGTGAACAAGATGAAATCACAGCAGGAAGTAGGCAATATTAGTTCCTCCTCCCTTTCATGGTTAACTAACATGAAACCACTATACCTCGACTCTGCCTGACTGCAGCTAGCACTGTTCCTTACATGAAAATGTATACCAAAGAGAACTGTGAAGTTATATGGTTTGGTCAAAGAGAGATATTGCAAGAGGTGCTTGAACTCTACTGATTCATATGGTGTGTCTTCTGGAAAGAGCTGACTTTGGCTGCATCTCCTGTGGTATATTTACAGAGCTGGTTCATAATACAGGTTAAAGGCTAAATACACGTCTGTCAAATTGGTACCTCGATATTTTGCAGCAAGAATATAGACTAAATTTAAAAGTGGTTAGTTCTCCTGTCACTAGGCAAAAGGAACTATTTATCTTGCTGCAGTGCAGATCCTAGTATAAGTCTGTACTGCTGAATGAAAGAGAGTCAACAGTTGATCCCAAGCCAAATGGCCATGACTGACAGATACCCTACACAATACTGTAATAGGTCATCTGGCTCTTTCACACAACTAGCTTGGGATAGTCTTGAGTGAAACTCGAAGGCTCATGGCTGAAACTAGATCTGCAATGAAAGGACACTTTTTATCCTAGTGGTAAAATGGCATGGAAAAGAGTAATTTATGTCCCTAGTAGTCCTTCTGCAGGGCTTGGAAAGCATCAGGACACCAAACACCATGAAGTATAGTGAAAGGATAAAACTGCTGAACAGCTGACCTTTTTGAAATAAACACCACTAATCTCCAAGACGTGTACTCACTCAAGGGCTCTGAACTATTTCTGAACTGCAGGAAAAGTTTTCTGTTTCTTACAACCTACTGTGCCAACAGAACAACACACAAAACCCCCCAAATTAACAAACAACACCCCACCCCCCCAAAAAAAAAGCAAATAAAGCCCACCAACCAATCAATCAAAAAACTATAAACAACCCAACTTGTCTAAAAATCCCTCTTCTAAGGAATGTTCGAGTATGTATGGTCTTAGCAAGTTTTGCAGAGCTCATAAGAATTGTTTCTAAAGCAGTACTGTATTCTATGGCATATAGAAAAATGACAAAGTGGAAGTAATGTTTAAACCTACTGCCAATTTTTATTCTCAGGTTTACTTTAGACATATTCTTTGTTTGCCTTGGGTTTATAGTTAATACAAATATTTTCACACAGCTCTGACCAACAGAGTGAAATACTCCAGAGCCAAATACCCTTGCAGGGTTATGCTAAATCCATAGGCAGCATTCCATGTAGTGTAATGGCTTCCAATGTATTCTGCTTATTTACAGCAGAGTTAGTGTGAATTAGCAGGTTTTATGATTTTTTTTTTTTCTGTAACATTCAAGGTGATGGGTTGCTATTTTATGTCTTTGAAGAATTTCTTAATAGGTTGAGCAAACCACTGAAAGTTGAAACAAATACTAAAACTATGCAATCCTCAAGGGGAGATCTACTTTTGTCAACTGTTTCCAGCAGAAATGACATCAAAAGAGGTTAGGAGTACCCCAGGGTACTCATAAATCAGGCTCAGGAATACCACTGCAGTGTTAAGCAGTGTAAAAAAGTAAATTGTGCAGAACAGAAGCACTTCATATAATCTTTCACAAACTAGGTAGGGTACGTTTCCAAAAGTCAACGTTATTTTTAGCTTCCAAGAGCTACAGATAAACGTAAAAGATATATAGGGCTTGCTGTCACTTAGTGGGTGAAGTATTTGCTTCTGAAAGGAGAAGTATTTGCTGCTGTGTTACCTGATGTTTGTAATCAAATAAATCACCCCTTCTTAATCTTGGACCAAAAAAAAAAAAAGTTTTCTTTTGTTTGGACAATGGAATGTTGTAAAACCTTTGTTTGTTGGTTTGGTTTGGTTTCTTTGTTGTTGTTTTTTGCTATTTGGACTTCATTATACTGGAGTTGAAAGTGAGAGCTGCCTTTTATTAGTAGTGACTTAGAAGTGTGTATGCTAGATGTTCTTCAAGGGTAACTGCCATGTAAGGTCTTTGTCATAATTCTTTTCAACCAAATCAATTCAGACTGTGATCATATTAAACTCCATAGGCAGGAGACTATGGGGAAGGTCAGTACGCAGAGGGAAAAACTCAAAGTGAATGTACCGTAGGAAGTCCTGTTAGAAATTCAGTAGACAGCTCTCTTCTCCTTCAGTCAATAAAGAATGAATGACTCTGCAAGTCATTAGGGATAACTGTGTGTTAATCGGGTTCTGGTGGGACTACTTTGAGCCTCCTAAGCCTCTCACTAGGTCTTAATCAGCCTTCTTTCTTTTCAGTCTATTTTTTTTTCTGAATAAAAAGCATTTTGTGCCACCCCTGCTACCACCCATTTCCATTACTGTAGAGTCACAACAGAAACTCTATATAGCTATATTTTTATAGGGCAGTATTCTCAAAGTGGTAAGAGATGGAATAATTTTCTTCTCAATAAATATATATGTGAATGATTTTCAGTTATACATTTTACTTATGGGTTTTGCCTGGTTATTGAGATAATCTCCCTCAGGTTATTATGGGGAGTAGAATTTTCTAATGTAGTACTTTGGAGTTTGATCTTTATGATGTTATAGTTGACATAGAAGTTGTGCCACTGCATGCTGTTCCATATTGTTCAAAGTAAAATAGATACCCTATTACCGTTTCAAAGGCTGTTTAGAAATATCCAAAATAATTTGCCTTCATTTTCCTCCTTCATTCCTTTATTTCTTTCTGTAAATAGATGTTATTATTGCAGTCTGAAATATGGCACTGAATCCAACAAAACATCTTTAAGGTACTAGGTCTGCATGATATTCCAAAAACTTAAAATACAAATAATTCTAGAATCTTTAGTTTCAGAATTTGAATCAGATGTTACAGCTGAAGTGACAATTTGCAAAATTCATGTTCTGAATGAGATCCACACCTGAATTTTGAACATTTTCAAAGTAAAGAAGGTGTCCTACAAATTTGGTTCAGGTAAATTTGGCTGTCATTTTAAAAAGTTTTAACAGGAACCTTCTGTTCCTTTTCGTGAGATCAAAATATAGACAATGTCCATCAAAAAACATTCCCTATGTGATTTTTTTTTATTCTGAAAAATAAATAGCACTGTACTCTAGATTTATAGTTACTATTTTTCTTCATTTTTCTGGTATACAATCCTAAAATTACCCCTTGTGCCATTAAATCCAAGCCAATTATTAGATTTTTTTCCAGTTTATATCTTTAAAAGCACTTTTCCCCTTTCTGTGACCTTTGTTGATAGTGTAGTCTCTGCTCCAAATCTTTGCCTGTTACATTCTCTTGTCTTTATATACCTTGACTAGTTCAAAGAGGAGCGGAAAAAGATTATGTTGAGAATTAAATCTGCTTTGTCTAAGTACTGTGACCATCAGGGACAATGTCTACTGCTTGCTCTCTTGATGCTCCTGAAATTAATGGGATTTCTTAAGAATCACTTATTTAAAGAAAGAATTAATCAAGTATCAGACTAAGAACTGTTACTAATTGGCTTAGAGCTTTTTTCTTTTGCCCAGTAAGGTAGCCTAAGGAGTACTTACTGTACTATAAAGCTGTAATATTTGAATTCTGATAATGCAAAACAGTGCAGAGAAGATACTTTATTGCCACTTTTGTTCATATTTTGAAACACAAACAAAATTTAGTAATGCCAGTAAGTGACTTTTGTTTCTTTAGTGACACATACTGTGGGGATTATACACAAGCAGTTGTACCATGAGCTTTTAGATGATGTGCCTCATACATGAAATTCTATTGCCATAACATTTAAATTTTATTGTAACCTGCCTGCTTTCCCTTGTTTATGGTGAATTTTTCTACCTTAATCCTTTGGTTACTTGGTATGTGTGTTCATATACAGTTGACAGAATGGGCAAATGGAAGGAAATATCTTGACTACCTCCTGATTTTTTTACACTTATACATATATTTGTGAACAGAAATATATGACTGTTGTTGTCTTTACATGTTTCTGAAACAGCCACTGTTAAGAATTTTTAAGACAGTCTCAAGTGAATTTTAAGTTTGAATATATTTCATTCATGTACCTCTCCAGCTTCATATGAGATGCAATACATATCACCAGTTTAATTTTTCATTTGAAGTTTTACCTGAAGCCTGCACACTGCAGAATATTATCAGTAGGCTGTATATTAAATGTTGTATCTTCTCTGCTATTCTTATTTATGGCATGATTGATACAGTGAGCTGGTTTTGCAGATTTTTTTTTTTTACTTATGTAATTTAATGCATGTTCCAAGACACAAAGACTTGATAATTTACGTGTATTTGAATTAATTAGTAGTTTTAAAGCTGAAATCTGTCAAGTATCCAAGTATACCGTGTGCAAAATTTGGTGTATTTCACTCCAAAATATATTTATGAAGCCTAAGAGTATGACTACTTGCATATGAGCAGTCAATGAAAAATGTTAGCTAGTGAATGTATTTTTGTGCAAGTGCTGCAAGTTTAAATACGAAAATTAAAATTCATTTGGAATACATAATAAAAGCAGAGTAGCAGATGTTTGTAAAATGCTGTTCAAACAGATGTTTTTAAACTCACAGTCCCACAGTATGCCTTTACTGTCATAGATGTTTATAGATTTAGGTGTTTGTGACTTTAATTTCCTTCCTTTTAAAATCAATTCCCTAACACAGAAGACAAAGAGTTGTTTTTTTTTTTTAATCTCTGGTTGGTATTGCTCCAGGCAAGGTTAATAATAGCAGAATATTATCAACATCTGATAGCAACATAGTGACCTATGAGAAATGTAACTGAAGGTCACAGTCCAGCTGTTTTTGGAGAGATACCTGTGTTTCAAAGACTTAACCATCACAGGTGATACCAATTGTCAAGTTGAATTATCTCAATATAAACCTGAGGTCTGAAGGAACAAAGTTCCTCCTGTTTGTGGAATAAATTAAGTTGTTACTGTCTATCAAGTAGCAGGCTGTATGGCTAATCTTGCACTTCAGTAAGCTGAGAACCATTGGACTATTACCTTTTACTGTTTCTGCCTTTCTTTTATATTATTTTTAAACCATCCAGCAATAAGGAATTGAATATGAATGTGACAGCTGAGGAAAATTTTACAAAATAAGACACATGCCCTTTAAAAAAAAATGTCACTGCTTTAATGTTTTTAATGAATTGACATTTAGTAACTAACACTCTATGTCATTAATGAATTATTGATCATAGACTTATTTTGGTTGGAAAAGGCCTTTCAGGTTGAGTGCACCCATTATCTAACTCTGCCAAGTCTGGTGCTTAACCATGTCCCTTAGAACCACATCTATGCATCTTTTAAAGATCTCCCGCAATGGGGCTTTAACTGTCTTCCTATTCCAGTGTTCTTTCATTGAAGAACAGCAACTTGAGGCCATTTTCTCTTGTCCTATCACTTGTTACTAGGGAGAAGAGACCACTACCCACCTCACTACAAAATCCTTTCAAGTAATTGCAGAGTGTGTAAGGTCTCTTATGAGCCTCCTATATACTTTATAAATCCATATAGAGTAAAAGAAAGCAACATGAACATTTGCTTTCCACTGTGGTTAATTTTTTCTAGGCTATTTTTGAGTCACAAAATCATAGCAAGGTCATTAGCATCTGCTACAACAATATTATTCAACTGTAATTTAGCAAGAATAGGAAGGGGAAAAAAGTGCTGACAATCACAGCATAAAGAAAAAAGAAATTAAAATATTAGAGAAAAAAACAAAGCAGCCTGCAGCAAGAACCTAAATTGGCACATGGCAGAATAATTGTAATGTGGACAAACTTCGGAAAAATAATTAAAAAACCCCAACTGTGTCAGACAAAAGTACCAAGATGTAATTTCTGAAATCAAACATGTGCAGGTCTCTGTCACAAGACAGAGAACCTGTCATAATATTCAAGGAACTTTATTAAATGTTGTTTAAAACTTTGTAGTGTTACCTAATCATAGAATGGTTTAGGTTGGAAGTGACCTCAAAGATCAACAAGTTCCAACCCCCTGCCATAGGCAGGAACACCTCCCACTAGAACAGGTCGCTCAAGGCCTCATCCAAGCTGGCTTTCAGCACCTCCAGGGAGGAAGCAGACACAACCTCCCTGGGCAACCCGTTCCAGTGTCTCACCACCCTCACTGTAACAGTAACTGTTGTCCTAGGTAATGTCTTTAATAGCTATTCAATTCCACAGTGTATTAGCTCAGCAGAAATTGTTATCAAATTTCATAGATGCCTACTTTGAGAAATTAACATGCATGAAATTTGATGGCAAGTGTATACATACTGCTTTCAATAGGTGTCTGGGGCAACATGCTAATCCCAGATTCTACAGACATATTTTTGATGTTTATAAATTTTGTCTGGGAAAACAAGGAGTGACTGTGAATCACAGAATGTCAGGGGCTGGAAGGGACCTCAAAAGATCATCATGGAAAGTCCAAACCGCCCTGCCAGAGCAGGATCTCCTATACCAGATCACACAGAAACATGTCCAGGCAGGTTTTGAATATCTCCAGTGAAGATGTCAGGGAAATATATTCGTTTATATATGCATAGTAAATGGAAACACTGTTTTATTTGTCTGTAGCTGTAGTGCAAAATGAACTGACATAGGATCATACTGAAGTGACATCAGTGCAAGAAAAACAGTTCACAAATTTTCTGTCAACAGTTCTGAACAAGTGAGTGTGTAAAGCACTCTTAGTGCATGACAGTCTTGTAATCATTCAGAAGCAACTGATAGGACGTTAAAGGAATTTATTATCTGGAAATACTTTTTCATGGCATTTCATGATCATTCACAGCTCTTCCTCTTTCTCTTCCTCATTTTTTGAATGTTGTTGGAGGATAAGGGACATTAAGGGGAACAAGAATTTCTTCAGGTATATCAGTGAGAAAAGGAGGACTAGGGAGAATGTGGGAGCCTTCCAGAAAGGAAATGGAGAGCTGGTGACAAAGGATATGGATAAGGCTGAGGTGCTCAATGGGTTCTTTGCCTCAGTTTTCAGCAGCAGGTGCTCCAACAACAATGTCCAAATTCCAGAGGGCAAAAGTAAGGACTTAGAGAAGGAAGATCTGCCCACTATAATTGAAGAACATGTTTGTGAGCACCTAAGGAACCTGAACGTGCACAAGTCCATGGGGCCTGATGAGATCCACCCATGGGTCCTGAGGAAACTGGCAGATGAAGTTGCCAAACCACTGTCCATTGTATTTGAAAGGTCATGGCAGACTGGTGAAGTTCCTGCTGACTGGAAAAAGGCAAATATAACACCTATCTTCAAGAAGGGAAAAAAGGACGACCCTGAGAACTACAGACCAGTCAGCCTCACCTCTGTGCCTGGCAAGATCATGGAGCAGATCCTTCTGAAGGCTCTGCTAAGGCACATGGAAAACAAAGCAGAGGTGTCTGATGGTAACCAGCATGGCTTCACCAGGGGCAAATCATGCCTGACAAATTTGGTGGCTTTCTATGATGAAGTCACAGCAGCGGTGGACAAGGGAAGGGCAAC
>VWZI01002903.1:644618-689594 GCA_013396835.1 Psilopogon haemacephalus | reverse complement strand
CCCCTTCCCTATCACTCAAATCTTTGTTCATTGTTCATTGACTGTGGAAGGCTGCTTAAATGTACGGAGAGAGGGGGAGGACCCCTTGCTGGTTTGATGTTGAAATAGTAAACCTGAATAAGGAGGGTGGCTGGAAAAGTGGACATTGCAGCTTTAATTAACTTCAAGATGCTTCAGTGAGGACCAGAGCGTAGTAGTGACGTTGCCTCATAAATCTGTCCAGTACAGTGCGTTGCATTGAACTATTACAGTATCACCGTCATGTTGAATATTCACTATCTATCCGGGAGCAGATTTGCATAATTGGATCTTTTTTAAATGAAACTTGTTTGCAAAAAATCCAAACAAAACCAAAAAACCAAAAGCCCAAGTGAAAACCGCGGCGATCTGCATGATTGTAAAGGGTTCAAACATAGCCGAAAAGTAAGTGACCTGCATAAGTACGTCAATAGGTTAAGTGCAAATAAGATGAGAAGTGCTTCTGAAAGCTGTACATTCCCTATGTGGTCTCTTGGGTTATTTCTCAATAGCGGGATTTTTTTGTAGCCTGAGGGATTTTAGGTTTTCTGTCTGCTTTCATAACTTTTTCCCTCACAGTTCTTTCACAAGGTGAGGCTTTTGTACCCTGCCTGTACCTGTAGCAATATTTTAAAAGAAAATAGATGAACAGTTTGAAATCCGTGCTGTTTGAGTTTTTTAATTACAGCTGCTGTGGCAAGGAAATGTGTGTTGCTATTAATGTTTTCGATCATCGAATAGTTCATCTCTGAATACTTGAGAGTATTCAAAGATGGTGTGTGGATGTGTTTGTGTATGCTTAAAAATTGACTTTATTAACTGAGTTAACTTTTTTAAATCAGAGAGGCAAATGCTTTCTTGGTTGGTTTTTTTTTTAAATGTGTGTGCATGTGTCCCATTTGATGGAATTAAATTACCAGGAATTTTTAGAGTGAATTTGTAGGTTACATGCAAACCCCATCCCCTCCTGTGTGAACTGGCTTAGAATATTGCAGTTTTGGATCGGGGAGATTCAGAAGTATTTTGTAAAATCAGATGATGGTGTTTCAGATGCTGCAAGGACAAAGTTGTGGAGTGAAGGCAGCTGCAAGCATCGCCTCCTGAGGAAGGGGAGCAGCAATCAATGGGGCGAGCCAAGCAGAAGTGCAAAGTCTGTGTGCAGCCCAAGCCTTGCCCCGGTTCTCCCCCCTCTCTGAAGGCTGTTTTAGTTATGATGTCATTCTGATAGTGGAGAGCAAATGTCTCCTGATTCTAGCATTAAACGCCTGGCTGATTTGCCTGATAATGATAGCATTGACGTCCTGCTCCTTGACAAATGCAAGCCCTATGAGCCCTATAAATTAACTTTTTTCCCATAGGTGAGAGCTAGCTAGCTTTACGACTCATGAATGTAGCAGCATTTCTTTGACAGATTACTCTGAACCTTCTTGTTTCTGCAACAAAACCCCCTCCCTAAATAGCACTTCTGCCGGGCTGCTACTAGACCCCTCTGCAGTTTGGGCCTGATTTGCAGAGCTGCTGAGCATTCATCACTTGACCGATTTCAGGAGTTGTGGGTGCTCAACAGCTCTGAAAATCAGGCCCTGTGTTTAGTCAATAGCTGACGCCTTTTTTTTTTTTTTTCTTTCCCCCCCCCCACTTGTTTAGGGTTGGAGTGGTTTTGTTTGTTTATTTGTTTCGTTTTGTTCTTTGTTTATTTTTTGTTAGTTAGCTAAAGAGGGCTCTATGATTTTTAGTCACTGTAAAACTATTTGTAAATAGCTTGAGATGTTTGGTCTTGTCTGCTCTCTTTTCCCCTTTCTGTTATGCTTTTTAAAAAGTTCTATTTTGAATTCATCTTCTAATGGACTTCCAGTTAATCTACTGAAGAAAAGAACCATTTATGAGTCGTTTAAAGTTTTCACAATGTTGCAGAAAGAAAACGGTCTCTGGTTTGGTAACAAGTGCTGAGAGAATCGATTGCTGTTTCAGAATGTGCAGTAGAAGAGAGTCTTGGTGCAGTTGCTAAATCTTGCAATTGGGTGCACTTTCTCACATATGCTCTGTCTTCAGATTTTGCTTATGACTTTGAATTTCTGTCATTGCAGGTAAATGAGATTTAATATGGTTTATTTTTTTTCAAAGTGCCAGTGGCTTAAACTTTGTTTTCATTTGCTCTTGTGATGACGATTAACAACTGCAGTTGTAAGAAAGGTTAGTCTCTCTATCACATTTGCAGGGAATGCATTAAAGTATTTGCATGCTAAAGCTCTGTTTTACAAATGAGTTCCTGAAGATACAAGTTGCTGTGATAGAAATACTGTATTAAAACACTTTCAATAAATTGACTACGACTTTATCAATTGGAAAGAAGAAAAAGGAATTGTTTTCTAGCCTTTTTGACTTCTGAACGTATTCAGGCTCTAATACTTAGCAAGTTGTCTGGCACTGTCTTCACTGTAGACTTTTATATAATGAAGAAGCTGATTGGCATATTTTTGTCCATGCTAGAGGCCAATAACCCAACCCATTCATTATCAGAGGAGAGTAGCCTGCAAGTTGCAACATCAGTACCATTGTTTTGCTTGCAGCAACGAAGACAGTGCTGAGATCAGAAATTGTAATCTTCAGTATGGAAAGCTGACACATTAGGCTGTTTACCCACCATGGGAGCCTTAGGTGACCAGAAAGATTTACATTAGAACAGACGTAGAAAAATCCACTAGTCCATTAAAATAGGATCCTTATTCCCTGAGAAGCACAACTTGTGTCAAGTGTAGGAAAATCAGAAGTAAGTTTTTAAAATGTTGATTTTTGCTTAAAGTTGACTTTGAATTACACAGGTGTTTTAGAGTGCCTTGACAAAAAGGAGGGGAAAAAAAGGGCATTTTAAAATATGCATGAATTTCTACGAACTTTACAAAAATGGAAAAGACAGCCATAAATTAATTTTTCTGGTTTCAATGAGGACAATTACACATTTTGAGTATCTTCTGATTTGCTAGAGTTTAATAGCATTTGTAAGTAAATTTAGTTTTTAATGTTTGAATTTTTCTCAGGTACTTGAATAGATGTATATCAGCTCTTCAAAATGCTAAAAGCAGTATGAAGTTGAAAAGCCATTTTTCTATCCTCTCATTCACACCTTACTTTTTTTTTTCTTTTTCTCCTCCTCCTTATGCTTTACCCCACCTTTTCTGAGTTTTCTGAGTAATTTTGTGTGCCTGTTTCAGAGGTGCAAGCAATTTGGATTCAGGGAAGGAGAACATAAATTAAAAAATAGAATACCTATTCTTGCTTTAGTAGAAACATGAATAAACTTCTTTCTGCAACTGTAGATGGAAGTCCAAATTTCTATAGTGAAGATACTCCAGGCACAGATGTTCACAGAAGAGGGAAAAAAGGGTAAGCTACTGAAAGAAAATACATATAAGTGAAATAATTCTGAGGTGGTTAAGTGGATGATCTTAGGGTTACTGTGCAGATGCACGGTTCTAGGTCCAGTTGTGTGGTTGAATGCAGAATATGAACTTTTAGTGACTGAGTTGCTGATCAGAATCTGATCTGGGATAGAAACAAGTCAAAATTATAATAATCTGATGGATGTTTGTTGCTTAATATGAAATAACTGAGTAGCGTCTGTCTAAATCTGAGTGGATCACAGTAATTACTGTGACATTTTCACTCCTATTGGCAGGTTAAGCAATGAAGCCAAGCAGAGAGAGATTTGAAGCAATCTTCTCAGGGGTAGTAGAAATCCAGGAAAGAGGCATAGGAATAAAGTAGCAAGGAGATATTTGGATTGCCTCTGCCCAACTGGATTGATGCTGTGACTAAACATGCTCTCAGAGGGAAGATTCTTCCAATATTCTGAATTTGGCATCTTTCCCTTTTATTTAAATTTGCTCTAGTTTTGAGGTGCATCTGGTAAGATAACCAGATGCATCAAAAAAGCAAAAGAACTGTAGAGGAATAATTATACTAGTTGTCTGTGTTTTTTGAAAAATTACAATCGGGCCTTGAAAGTATTCTGAAGTCACTGTTTTTTAGAGGTCTTAATCTAAATACTCTGTGGTGAGATTGTTTTCTAAGGAGATGGGTTCTTCGGGTCAAGTTGAACTATATTAAAGACAAACAGTTTTGTTATAATCTGACTGCCTTTTAAACACAGATGAAAAAAAAAAAAGAGAACTAAAATAACTATAGCAGCCTCACTATCTGATCTCTTCTCCATTGTGCATTGCAGTGGTCAAGACTCATATAACCCTAAGCAAAAATCAGTAATTCCTTACAAGTATTTGTCATGTTATGAAAATAGCAGCACTGCTTGTCCTGGTAGGACGTTATCGGAGAGTTGTGCAGGTAGCAGTGCCTGAAAGTAATGATGATGGCTTGGATAGCACTCCCACAGCATGGGGCAGGCAACAGGGCCAGCTTCTTCAGACTGGCTGCTCATTTTTGGTGCGTTTTTATTAAACTGTCCAGCAGTATAGGCATTCAGACTTCCCGAGAGAGCAAGCACTTGCCAGGGAAAGGCCACTTGGGAAATTTTGGCTCCGTCTTAGTTTTGCGTACAGGAGAAGCAGAAGGGTGCACAGAAAAAGTAGAACATGAGCTGACTTTCACCCCCATGGCCTGTGTCGCTGTGCAGGGGAGGTTGGCTAGGGGGATGCATGCTGCCCATGGACCCTACTTGGCCTTGGGCAGCCAGGGGTGTACTGGGGAGACAACTGCAAATGGGTCAGTGTCCCAAAGGTGCAAAGGGGTCAATGGCATTCCTGATTTTTCTTTTTGCAATAAGCTTGTTTCAGCCTTCATGCAAATTTTGTTACAGTAGTTTTGGTGGTTTAGTTTTTTTTGTCTTAAACCTTGATAACTGCTGTTACAAACTTTTCTTCCTTTTTTTTTTAATGCCTTTGGGATATTCTGCTGCAGTCACTGTGGTTCTTTGTGAGGAGGATGGGAGCACTGTTGAGCTTGTCAGTGGTACAAAGGGGTTGCTATCAAGTACCACAGTATACTTGGTTACAACAGGACTGTGTGTATTGCTTCCTCTGTACTCCTGGACCCTGCTGACCTGGGAATGAGCCCTGGTAACTCACATGATAGCCTGGCAAACTAGAGCACAGTAGTGACCTTACCTTTTTTTTTTTTTTTTTAAATGATAGCATATTGTATTAACATTGTTTTATTTCACTATAGTAAACTGGTCTCCATAGATTTATGCAGGCATTGCTACCATCAGTTTTGTAACTGGAATATCCTTGGTAGATATAGATAGATACAGATAGGTCCCTTTAATCTAAAATTTAGAAAGGCATGGGTAAAAAGGAAACTCAGAATTACTTCATGCAGAAGATAATAAACATATGGAATAAATTACAAGTAAGAAAGGGATAAATGAGTTCAAGGGAAGCCTAGATTTGTTTCTGGAGAAAGAGCATGTGAGAGCTTGGGTGAAGAAAGCATGGAGGTGTAAAGTCAGGTTTCTATTAGCAAAGGCTAACATGGTGGGCTGGATGTCAATCTCCTAACAGTGCTTTTGATAGCTCCATATGGATGGGTAACATTTTACTTTCATGTGTGTTTGTTAATGTTGGCTCCCCAGATCTGTACCCGTTTTTCCTTCCGGGTTCCATAGAAATACTAACATTTAAGGCAGTGAAACATTCTGGTTTTGGTACTAGTTTTACTGAAGGTGTATGATAGGGAAGTGTTGATCAAGTGAATTAGGGAGCAAATTTAACTTCTTTGGCATTACTTTATAATTGACAGAAGAAGCACTACACTTGTGGCCGAGGGGTTTTGATTGGTGTTTGCTCTGGTTCAACTACACCAGTGTTGGAATAGTCCTGAAAAAAAGAGAAATCAAACCACCTGCATGTAGACAAGCTCTCTCTCTCTTTTTTTTTTTTATTAAATTAAAATTTTAATTTTATTTTTCTTTCTCAAGGGCTTGCATGACTGTTTTCATCGGTTTCAGTCCATGCAATGGATGTTGAGGGTTGACTAAGTGTTAGAATGCAGTACTAATTTTGAAACTGCCCCTACAGGTAGCTTTTCACTGCACGTTTGTTTTCTTGGAATATATGCCACGTTTTTGAGGAAAATGGTGGGTCTCAGAGGAAAGTGAATGGAGGTCAGCAAGATTTTGACTGATTTCGATGTGATTTCCAGCATCCAGTTCTAGTCAGTTTGTTTGAGGTAGGAGGACTGAGTCAGTAGGCAAAGGTTCCCTTCATACCAGGTGAGTCTGATGTGATTTCTAGTTTGGCTGTGGATACATTGTGTTACTCAACTGTTTGTAAACTCAGTGGATACATTGTGTGACTCAACTGTATGTAAACTCAGTGCAAAGCCTGATGGTTCTCAGAGAGAGGTCCTGATTTAAAACTCTTGTTCCATTATTTCAGATACAGAAAGAAAGAATACCTTCTGAGTTTAAAAATGTAAGGGTTATAGGCTACCAAAACCTGAAATGTATAATAAAATGACTATTTATTACCTTTTTAATGGATCTGTTCTTCATTTGTTTGTTGAGATTTTGCCATAGTAGTGCAATGTCTCTTAGAGGTAATAAAATAACTAGTAGAAGATAACCCAACACCTAATACCCACTAACCAAACTTTTCTACTCTAACTGCTCTCTTCCATGTTTTTGCCATAAAGTTTCTTCTAAAATACCTCAGATATTTTGAAGTATCTTTGATTATTTTAAATAACTAATGCTCAGGCATCTTTCTTTTGCTCGAACACACAAAGCTATATGCATGTGTATGCAATAAACGAGCAGAAGGAAATCACAACCACTTCTGGATTAGAATTCCAGTTTATTGCTTGTTTTGGTAGTGTCTTTGGCATGCTAGGTGCTTTCCAAATATAGAAGTATAGTTTCTGGCCAGAACTAGTTGCAGTTTTCTCCAGTTGAAAAATGCCAGTTCATTAGTTTGCAACAACATGCTGCATCTTCGAAGAATTTTTAAGGTCCGCAATTGAATTTATGCTCAAAATGAAAGAATTGCATCTCTGCACTTCATTATGGGCTGGTGATTATGAAATGCACCTGGGTCACTGGAGAGCTGGATTCAGATTGTTCCTCTCCTACCTGATTTGAATCAGCTTCTTCAAATCAAGTTTCTCACATCCCAGGTGAGTGTTGTAATAGCCAGACTTTGGCTTTTGTTGGGGGGAGTCTTGTCAAGTTCCTGCTTCAGGTTATTCCAATTTCAGTAATCATTTAATTATTCAGTGGGTCAGAAGAGGAGTGCCTCTTGGCTTGGTTACCCAAGTGTGATGTGAGAGACTGAGTCTGGCTTGACTCTGCTGCAGTAGCCCTGCACTCCTGCGTGTGATATGGTGAGAACATTTATACTCTTCATGTTGTTTTACAGGCCTTTCTTTTGGAAAAATTGCAAAAGGTATCAGGTTATTCCTGGTGGGCAATGACAGGAAATTCTGAGTTGTTCAAAGCATTTGTGTTATGGGAAAACCGTGCCTTGCTTGGCTCTCTACCTTTCTTGTGAAGTTCACAAAACAATTACTATAAAAGCTGATTGGTGATGAGATGCGTCTTGATTATAAAAAATATTTTCATCTCAGAATGGAGCTCTGTTGCCATTATTTTGTTCAATGGATTATATGTTTGAACAGAGCTGACTAACTAATTCCTGCATTCCTCTGAGCACTGAGTTCCTACCTGTAGGAGAAGCAATGGGTGCAGACTTAGATCCTTCTACTGCAAGGATTCTTGGACTTGCATACAGTGCTGAGCTTGTGGCTGGCTGGCTGGATGTTTGGTAGTGCTGTGAGGTAGACAGAAATGCCAACAAATGTCTTGGAGATGCAAGGGATCCTGCTGTTGCTGCTCCTGCTCTTAGTAAGAAACTTACATGAGATGTAAAACACCTGTGGAACTGGGCAGGTTTCTCTACTGAGTTTTTTTAGAAATGAGAGAAGGAATGTCTTAATCTGCAGGAGGGTGGTCTGTAAAGGATAGTAACTATTCTTTCCTTAGAGCTACTCATTTTGATAGCTTCTGCCTCTGTCTTTCATTCTTAACTTCTCTGGCAGCAAAACTCTGGCAGATCCCATGCTGTATTGGTTGGTTCCCCTTCTGGCTGCTCTGCAACAGTAATGGATAGGAGCCAAGGGAATAAATATAGCTCTGAGTTCCAGTAGTAACCCCCTGCCAGACTTCTACACAGAAACCTGGGAGGTCACATTAGGGAGAGGGAATGGGTGATACAGAGTTTAGGCAGGCTCAGATTTGACTGCTTCACCAGAGACAGCGTTTCTGTGGTTCCCAAAGAAGGGGAAAAGGAGGGAAATCCACTGTTGCCTTAATTTCTGTGCTGAACTGACAGGACATCTTTTAAAAGTGGTGTGCAATTTCCATATAAATTTATTAAATGTGAATATTGTTTTAATATACATATAAATAACTTCACCATTTAGTTATTTCCTTTTACGTATTTCACTCTGGTTGGGGAGATGAAATCAATCTAGTCAGCTTTTCATCAGTTCTCTTTGGCTGTCATGCAGTTGCACAATGCTGCAGTGCTTGGCTAGCAAAAATGTTTACAACGAAAGATTGTTTTCAATGGGATTAAAAAAAGATTCGTGGAAACATTTTTATTGGTCTTCAATTTTTTTTGGTGCAACTTTGATTTTTGCAGGACCTAAGCTATACCAATGGCATTTCTGTAATTTGGTCTTAAACTTACAATGTTATTTTTTTTATATGTACTTGCAAGTTATAGACTACTACTACCTTCTGTCACATAATATTAAAAAAAATGGTAGTTTGTATGTTTCTTAGCAGGTGGTTCAAAGTCCATGGAAATAATGAGAACCTTATAGCTGACTCTCACAGGTTTGATGTCAGACCCTTAACCTGTGTGTAAATACCTGTTGTAGTTGGGTTTAACAGCCAACTGTTTAGAATAGGTCTGAGCTGATCTCTGATGTGAAATTTCTTCTAAGAGCTGAGGTGAATTTGAGGGAATGCCTGCAACCCTTACATACCTCCACTGCTGCTGGCACCCATAGAATTTCTATGTATTAAATGTGTAAAATCAGATCCTTGGTGAGTTAACTGTAGTAAAATCCTGGGAGTAAAATACCGGCTGGTGGTTTCCCTTTGCGTGAAAACTCTTAAATCCTTTTTAAGTAGGTGTTTGTGATGAGTGTTGAGTTAGTTTGGATTTTAATTTATTTTGCTTTACAGTATAAGTGGCAAAGGGCTGTTCTGGAGATGGCCTAAATTTGTGGCTGTTGATGGCTACTTTACAAATATATGGACTCAGGCAGTTGGAATCACTGCAGTTATGCAGGAGGCTTCCGCCACTACCAACAGAGGGATATTAGATAAGCACCCAGAGCATCCCTACTTGTCCTTTTCTTGTGCTGCCGCTAGGAACCCATCATTTGAATGAGAAATGGGGACCCTTGGGTACCCTTTGAAAAATTAAAGCCTTTGTTGTAGAGAACTGTGAATTTCACAGGGCCCAAGCTTGCAAATGCTTTCCCAGTGCTTTTATGAGTAACATTCACCACTGAGTTCACTAATTTAAGACCTTAGTGAATGTTAGGGTCCATTGCTGTCAATGATTCAGTATCTTGTTTTCAGGTGTGAGCTGGCTCAATCACACTTAGCTTATTTCAAGTTGCAGTCATCATGACACAGACAAAAAAATTTTGCTGCTTTGTAAATATGATTTCCCAGCCTCTTTAAGACACCAGCTGTTGATTGGCTGCTTCACACATCATGATGCTAACTCATTGACCTCACACCGTTAACCTTTTACTCACTGAATACAACTTTTGTGGTGAATTCATGTCCAATGCAAAGATAGACAAAACTTGTACTTGATGAGGTAGCTTCTGCCATGGAAAGAAACAAATGGTCATGCAGACTTCCTGTGACATTGGGAAAATTGTTGCAATTTATGATTTACATTTTTAATAAAAGGAGTTGGGTTTGAAAAGCATTTACACCTGTATAGTCTGTAACAGAACACAGTTTTCAGTCCTCTGCTCTCTAGTCAGTGTGAACATCTAAAGTAGATTTGATGCCCTTGTAAAAACAGTTTGTCTAGTCCATGTTCTACAACTGCACATTTGTTTTGTGTGCCTTTCCCAGAAGATACCAGTGTTTTTCATCAGACAGGGACTATTTTTCTGAGTATGCTTTGCTTTGACAAGGTTTTCTGTTGGTAATTTGGGCTTTTGAAGACATTTCATGTATTTGAGTCAAATAAAAAATTACCTATAAGAATGGAAGACTTTTTTTTTTTTCTTTAATTCCAGATTTACAAATAAGACCTCTGACAGTTTTTATTGTTGCGACACATATATATTTTAGTAATTTTACTTTTATAGTAAAAAAAAAAAATCCTGGAACAAATATTTTATTATGTAAAATTAAATAATCATGGTACAATTTTGTAGTTTACTACTTTGTTTTTACAAAGTGCCTATAATCTCTCCACCTTTTGTTCTGATGATGGTGGCGATGGAGCTGAGCAAAACAAAGATAAGTTAAAGAAGTGGTGTTGGCTTTCATCTTGCTTCCAGCTACACGTACCAGAGCAGGAGTCTGACTACAAAACATTTTCTCAGGGTCTCTCAGTGGGTTGCTACAGTGCTAGAGTAATGTTGTCAGGAGAAAGAGGGGTGGCAGATAAAGCAAGAAGGTGTGTTGCACATGCCTTAGCAAGCTAGGTTTGGAGACAACTTTTTCTCCTTTCATAATCTCCTCTTACTTGAAATAAGAAATGGGTTAAAGAATAAAGGGAGAGGGGGGCCTCATGAACTAATTTCCATCCTCTGTTAGGATGTATGTGTGTCATTTTGTATAGATTTGTTCAGAAATCATCATCTGTGTAAAATGGAAGTTAGTCTCATTAAAATGAATGTTCTGCTAGGCTTGAAGCCATTTGCACCTTGTTCTGGGTCCTAGGTGTTTCTTGACCCTCTACTTGGAGAGTGTAGAATATAATTCCCTCCAGTTACTTCCATTTAGGATTTTCCCACTGTTGAGATCATTGTTTAGTACTAGGGCAGCTTTTATACATTGAGTAGGGATCATTTATTTCTATAGAAATAAGAAGACTGAACAGCAGTGCACAATCAATATGCAAAACCCTACTAAGATAATTTGTATTTAAATGTGAACAAAATTAATTCTAAACAATCATCAGTCCTTATTTAGTCCAATCATTGCTGGACATCTAAGTGAAGAGGGCTCTTCTAACTTTTTAATTTATTATCAACAATATTGCCAGCGCTTGATCCCTTCGATTAGGTAGCCCAGGTATCCATTATTCTATTAGAGCTTGCTGCTCCCCAGATGAAGTCCATACTGAAACAGTGCCTGAGCACAGGCACCCCATCTTTCTATAAGCAGATGTGTGCAGGCTTTGGCAAGTGCACCAGGAGAATGTAAATTATCGTTGCTGAATAACACCTTGCTTCAATACTTGCTGTTATTTACACGTTTAAATTTTCAAAGGAAGGCTGTAGTTTGTGGAGCTTTTAGGAGTCATGTTTGGGAGGAGGACTGTATGTTCCTTCAGCTGGGAACAGTTTGTGGTGTTTCTTGAGCCTTCTTTCAGATTTTATAAACACGACGTTTCAAATACATGTAAAGAATGTCAGTTAAAGCTGTTCAGTGCAGATCTTAGTGGTAGAGTGTTATGACTCCACCTATGCTACTGCAGATCGTTTTAGACTGAGCATTGCTGTAGTGTGCACACCTGAAGTAGTGTGGAATCAGTGGTATTATCTGTGCTGAATTGGGTCTTCTATAGTTAGGAAAAGCCAAATCAGTGGGAAATCCTGGTTACAATTCTGTAAATTTAGGAGTTAAGGGTTAGAGTGCTTTGAAAACCTTCAATGAGCCATTTGACTTTTTTTTTTTTTTAACTTGCTGCTTCCATCAATAATCTGTATGATCTCAGAATTCCTATATGGTCTCATAGTAATTATTTTAACACTACTTGTTTTTTATACTTCAGCCATGGTCTTGAATTACGTTTAGAAAAAGATGTATTAACAAATGTAAATATTAAGATCTTTGCTGCTTTGTGAAGAGTAGGAAAGGTCTTCTTTTTTCCGTGTTCTTTCCACAAAAAGCTGTCTTGCACTGTTTCACCATCTTCTTTCCATAGCAAAAGTATTTTGGGCACTCATAGTAACAAGGCCATTCCCATTGCCAGTCTTGACTATGAAGCTAATAAAGCTTGGGTCTCTGAAGCAGGTCTGTGAAGATAGCCTGCCTGGGCTCTTACTGGCTACAGAAGTGGAAGTGCTGAAGGCAGAGGACTTCTTCTAAGGAGTTTTCTACCACCACACACAGGTGATGACAGCAAATGTGCAGTGAGTGGTCAGGGACTTAGGCAGGAGCTGAAATACTACTGCTTACTCCAGTGTTGATGAGACAGAATACCGGGGACATAGGAGCTGTGGGCTGTGGAAGGTCCAACTTGAATGCCCAAGTAAGGAAGAAGGTGGAGAAAGGACAGCAGAAAAATCTTTTATTGTATCCCAGGATAATGCTATCTGCTATGCATTCAGATTGGAGCAGTTCTGCTCTTGCACTCTCGCAGGTTGTTCTGAACTAATATTTGCTATTTTAATTTTCTTTGCAGACCTTGATATCAAAGTCACTGCACTTTCCCTTCTCACTGGAACTCGCGGTAAAATAAGAGATCTCTACCAAATATTGAATAATTAAGCCTAACAGAATGAAAATTTAACATGGTAAATATCCAAAGTAATGATATAAACAAGGTGCCATGTCATTCTGCCCACCAAAGGCTAAGAGTCCTCTCTAGTCCAAAACCAGATTATGTTCCTTATCTCTCTAATGACACTATTAGCAAATTCATACTGAAGCCAGGACCTTATTTGTGATTCTGCTTCTCCTTTGGGGCTGATACTGAACCACAGGGAGAGTATAAAACTTCAGAAAGAAGGCAAATATCAGATAGTTTTAGCCCAGGATTAGCAGCTAGGACTCTTGAGTGTCATCTGAACATTGATTATTTGTCAGATAATGCAATTACTTTTAATGGAGGGCACCGCTCAGGAGTTACATAGTTTAACTAGCACGTTCATTTTTTATGCACTGTACCATGGTAGCAGTCACAGTGGAAACACAAGTGACATTTGACACTCAGTTGCAGGAATATTTTTCCATAGCAGCTGCATATCATGACACTGGCAAAAGCCATAAAATGTCTGTTCTGAGCTCCTTGCTACCAAGTCTTGTTTACGCTTTCCCTGTGAGGCAGAGGCTGCAGAAGTGTGATGTTGGAGGAGGGTGCTGCATGTTGTTTGCCTCTCAGTAGCCGGCACACTTGTGTTTGACTGTGACATGTCACTTACATGAAACCATCCAGTGCTACTGCAGCTTGGGGTGCAGCATAGGTTGTGCAGCAAGTTGCAGTCCATTTTCATCTATGGGACAGACTCTCAAAGAGAAGCTAGAACCTGAGAAGGCCCCCAAATTTCACCATTCCTGCTCTCCTGTTGGAAGAAAGGAAGAAAAGAAAGATAGCTTAAGATGGTTTAAATTAAAACAGAAAATGCTGCCCTTAGGTGAACCCTGATGATAGGTAGTATTGCCTATCTTTAATAAAGTGCGTAAGAAGTAATTGAGTAATGTTCATACCTTTTATTTTCATTATTGGCTTCATAGTCTAACAAGAAATCTTGACACTCTTCAATTGTGGGGACTTTTACCATTAAGTTCACTGGAATCAAGAGTTTGCCTTGAGAAAGGAGCTGAGGAATTGTCAGCTATGCTCCAACCATAGGCTGTGTACTGATTTCAGGTCTTTGTGAGCGTAGCATCAGTTGTTCCTGTGATATCTCAAGAAGTCTCCCTCCTTAAAAAGCCTAAGGCTGGTAGAACAACATACTTTCTTTTTCAGTAGCACAACCTGGTATCTTCTTTGTAGCAGAAACATACCTCTTAATTTCAGGTCATCAGGAAAGCCCTAGGACACTCTCCATCACTCTTCTAGGCAGCCTTGCTGTCAGTTCTGGCTTGCCCATGCCTGGATTTGTGTAGATTCCCTTGGGTTGTCACCTGCAGACAGAATAGTTCCCAGCTCTTCATGGTAGCAGTCAGAGATGCCATATTGACTAAATGCTGTGCTGTCATAATGCAAATGCTCCATCACAAAGAAATGCAAATTGATTAAGTATCTGGACTTGATTTGTTTATGACAAGGCAATATTTGGGTCATTTTTATTCTAGATTTTGATACTGAAATCTCCTAAACCACATTTGCATGGTCCATCCTGGAAGGGACTTCTGAGATGGTGAGTTAGCTTCCACTACCAAGAACTAAGGTGCTCTGAGAATGATTGTCTTACACAGAGAACTCAAACACTTTGTCTGAACTTTTTCCTTTATGTAGTCAAACAAACCAACCCAAACCCTGAGAAGTTCAGTTAAGGCTGAGATCCCTAAACTGTCCTAAGAATGTCAGGTGGAAACATGCATTGGGTTCCACTTGCTAACTAGGTTTTGAATCTGAGCTATGCATACTGGTTTGCTTTGACTGTTACTGAGTCTACAACTTTAAGTGTCAGATTTAAGTAGGGAAGAAAAAAAAGGGGGTAGAAATCCTAACATAGATTCTCTCCAGCAAGCTTCAGACATTGCAGACTTCTGCTTTGTCCAGTCTGTATGACTGAAATAGACATTTCCCTTTTAAGAGGAAATGTAACAGTATTGTCTAGTTTAAAAAAAAAAAAAAAAAAAAAAAGTAATTAAAAAAATCTACAAAATATATTTGGATATTTGTAAGTTCTCAGAGAATTTTGGTAATTACATGTGCGGTTTTGAAATCCTGAGAAGGATGTCCAGCAGTGGCAAAGTGTGTGGATGAACACTGCTGTGGTGCATGTGGATAATTAATATTTTCCTAGGACTTGATAGTCAGCATGGGAGTAATCTCAGAGTTGGCTAATGAAAGTGGCTGCACCTGGCTGAGATTTTGCTGGAAGCTTTACTCTGTCAAATATACTTCTGTCTAGGTGCTTCCTACTTTGTAAACCCTCACCCTTTGTGCCATTAGACTTGGTTGTGGTGAAGAGCTGAAAAACTTGAGATCAACACTGTTCTGGCAAAAAGTGGTTGTGCATAAATCTGTATGTCCCTGAAGGCTGCTCCTGCACGTGAACTCATTCAGCTATTTGAAAACGTATTTGAATCTGATAGCTGAATCATTGCCTCATACTTTGTAAGCTGTAGCTTAAGTTCAGTATGTGTTTTATAGATAACAGTATGGCTTTACATTTTTATTTTTAACCTCTGCCTCCATTCATCTGGTAGCTGCCATAATGGCAGATAAATTGAATGTTGGTTCCATGAAAGAAAGTTGTGCTTTTGTGAAAAGATTGGAAAGTCACGTATTTCATCGGTACAACCTGGTGGAGCATCAAGCAGGCTCTACAAACGAAAATGCTCTTCTCAGCTGTCAGTGCAGCATGCTGAAAAATGAGCATATGAAGGCAATTTGAGTGTTGAACCTTCTTTAATTCAACACATCATTTGGTTTCAAAATAGTTAAGTAAATGGTATTAAATAATTGTAAACATTCCAAATAGTCATCCAAAACAAATCGTATTTTGCATAATTGTAACTTGGGAACAAAATACTGAAATATAAATCAAGGAAAAGTGTGGGGGGGGAAAAAGATGGGTACTGTCATGGTTTACCAATTTTTAAGTTGTTCACATACTTATCCCTAGTAGATATGTGGCATAATTTTTGTAGTTATTGAAAAATGTGTGTAAAATTTCAAAACAGTATAGGTTAAAAATACTTAACATTTTTATTGCTAGGCCCCTTTGAATATTTATTTTCTGGAACTTAAAAGCTGCATGCAGCCTGACTTTTGCAGTGCAAAAGGCTTTTCATTCTATAAAGTGCCTAGAAATTCGTTATGTGATCAGTTGCATAAACAGGCTTATTGTTTAGGAAGTGCCTAAAATGAAGTCTGTCCTTTAGATCTTTCTTTCTCTTACTACATTTGTAAAGATGCGTATTTCAAAACCAAACCAGTTCCAAGAGGTCTAATTTTCTTCTGTTACTCCCCAAATGTGCAGTATGTTCTAACAGTTCAGACCTCAGTCAGGCTAGTGGGGAGTCCTTCATTAGAAAGTACACTGTAGCAAAGCATATATTTTTTTTTGTTAAGAAACAGTGAATGATGTAATAATTGTAAAGGACATCTACAGTGTAATGACAGTTATGTGTTTTTCAAAGGAAAATGCAAGCAATAGGTAGGAGAAAGTAAAATCAATAAAGGGATATTGTATGAATATATCTGGTCCATTAGTTACAGGGAAATCTATTCCGTTCAATCTGAAATCACATTCAGCTTATGAGGTGGATAAATAAAAACGTTAGGTCCCAGTTATGTAGTCCTTTCTCCTTTTGAGCTTAATGGCAACCTCAGATGAAATGGGACATCAGGATTAAAGCCCAAATTAATCATTGTGCAGCACGATTTTCATCATCCTCACTTCCAGATAGGCTATTTCCACCAAGTCAAATCACTGAAGACTGTTATCATTGTATGCTTAGCTACATCTCCTGTTATAGGAGAAGGGGGATGGAAAGTCACAAGTAGAGTATTCTTTAGGTGTGAAATGGGAGTGCGTGTGCACCTGTTATGTTTTGTACCTGAAAAAGTACACTGGAAGTTTGCTTATTTAACCTAATTTTTTTTTTTTTCTTCCTTCCTTCTGTTAACAATGCTGCATGGTTTTGGACAGAAAGGTATTATGAGAGATTGTACAATCTGTGGTTCCCCCATCCTAAAATTTACTTGGGACAGCTGATTTCCTCGCTAGAGTTTCTGATCCCCGTGTGCCAGTTGTTGGCCGATTAAGGTCAATGATAGCACTTATTCAGTACTTTTATTGACTTGGATCATGTGATAGAAGTGATTGATTTAAGCACAGGATTGCTAATTTCCTGTTGTAGCTGCTCCTTCTTTAGAGCCAGGTTTTGCATTACCAGGAGTTATTCGTACTGTATTTAAAAGCCATTCACTTTTACCCTTACAGGTAGCGGTGCCATCCTGTATGTTCAGAATGACATATTTCACTTACGGGAGAGTGTTTTTGCCAATGTCAGATGTACTCTTTGTTTCCAGAGATCTTTGGATAGGCTGAGATTTCAAATAGCAGATAATAACATGCAGTGTGTATTATTGATGTTGTCTTAATTGTCTTATTGACAACTCACTTGCACTTGAAGAGGCATGCTAATATCAGACGTTTTATGAGATTGCATATATTTTCATGACTGGAAGCCATAGCTACAAAATGATTTAAAAAGCACACAACTCCTTAGTCATTAAAACATGTAGAGTTTTTTCAGATGCTTTTTTTTTTTTTTTGTCTCCATTTTGCATCAGCACTGCTTCGGTTTTGTTAATCTGGTCCCCATGCCCTTAATTTTACTTTACTAGTCCCTAAATAAGCTGCACATCAATATTTAGTGTGGAATTGGCTCCAAAGCAAAGTGCCATGCACCACTACCATTACCTGAAAAAAAACCCAGCATAGGGGCATAGAAAATTACAAGCCTGGAAGATATAAGAAGCTGCTCATATAAAGGGAAAATACAAGCTATTTGCCTCTCCAGTGAAAGGAGGGGGTGTAGAAGGAAACATACATTGCAGTGAGCTTTAAAATGCCAAAAACTAGTTAAGAATATACTAATTGTGATTCTCGTTTCTGGTGAAGTGGGTTCATTAAGATGCTGCAATGGTTTAGTTACTGTTGGTCTCTTCTAAAGATCTGTGAATTAACTTGTGACATTGTTAAAATTTAAAATCAATAAAAATAAAGCTACAGTATGTATCAGCGTGAGCTGACAGATGTAGACAAGTATTAAGGAAAATCTCTTGCTGAGAATGATTGTAGCCTGAAGTATTCTATATATGAATGATTCAAACATATTTTAGACTTCTCATTTAGAAAACCTTCAGTTTGGACATATGGGTCTCTTCATGTGCCTGTCAGGGTGAAAGGACCAGTTGCTCACATTACTTCTGTCAGCGCTCTTCTGGGTGCTGTTGCTCAGAAGGATGCCATGGAGGACTGTTTCTTTCCAGTCCTGTTTGAAATGTAAACCCCTGTGTTCTTGTATCACTATGAAAAATGTAAAGGCAGATTTTAATGTATACTCTGCACGTCCTTTCCGCCCCTTCTTTTTACTGCTAATGTTACTGCAATGGGTTTGCTTCTGGATGTGGAAAGGAAGGAGATTGTTTTCAAGTTAACTTTCTCCTCCTCCTAGTGTAATAACCTGCTGTCTTCAAGAAACTCATGTTTCTAGCCCAGAGATGAAGAATCCAGTTCTGTTCACCAATACCTTACCATTTTTCTTCAGTTTTTTTTTTTTTTTCTGAGATACTGAAGTGATTGTGAGAAACTGTAAATGCATTCCAAAATATATTTTAAAAGAATTGACAATTATTTGTAGCTGTCTTTGAGCTCCTTTCAGATGGCTTTTGCAGTTAAGCTTTGTGATGCATCTTCAGGCCAAATAACCTGTAATTCTCTGTTCAAGTGTTTTGTTAAGGGTCTTAGCAACCTTCTAAATTTTTGCCATGTTTTTGTCATTTCAATTTCGCCTTAATTCAAGACAGGAATCAGACTCATGGAGTCAAAAGAAAAATCTTTTTATTGTATGGAAAATTGCAGCATTGATTTGGTTTTATATGTTGCAGTGTCCTTTTAGATAAAGAAACTGGATCTGGGGGCAAATTGTGTTTGGTAGAATGTCCCACTGCTGCCAAACACTGGTACCATCTGTCTCTAAAATATCTGAACCCAAAGGTTTCAGCAGTGACCTCTAGGTTCTTGTGCCATTTCCTGGTTCTTGTTTTGTTTGTGGTTGGTTGTTTGGTTTGAGTTCTTCCTCACAGAGAACGAGCTGTTGCTGGGGAATGGCAAAGGTGCACTATGAACCCTAGTGGCAGTTCTGGGTGCTTGGCACCCACTGAAGTAGTTTCCAGCAGGCAGTGTTGAATAGTTCAGTTGTGACCTCTGCATACCATTACCCTGCATTGTGAGTTTGTTGATTTGCCATATCTGAGAATCTTGTGCCTGATTTCTAAAATAGATCAGGTAGTATATGCCTGGAGCAAAAGGTGTCCATCTGTGAAATATGAGCTTGAATGACCATAGTATCAGGAGAAAAATGGATGACACCTGAAAATTAAATTTGTTGATGAAGCACTGGACAGCATTTTGTTCCTGATTCCTTCCCTGACTTTCAACATGACCTTGGGAAATTCATTAGAATGTGATTTTTACAGGTGCTGAACAACACTTGCTGCTAATGAGTCTTGTGGGTGCAACAGGGGCACTTACCACTTCTGAAGATCAGGTGGTGCTTGCACCTCTGTCTGCCGGGTGGGTAAAAAGATTTCACAGCCTTTAAGAAAGGTTGTGGTATTTATTCATGAAAAGTAGGTAAATATGTTTTAATAATTTACATAGAGAAAATGAGGAGGACCTGGTTCTGGTTGAATGACTGTAGATGGAGCAGCATCTTCCTGTATGTTTGCAGGGTGGTAACTTAGGCTAGCATGGAAACGATGCCCTTGCACTGGGCCAGGGATCCAGCTTGCCTTTCTGTCTGGTGCTGTCAGCAGGAAGTGCTGGTTAGTGAGGCTTTTTGGTGGCCCATTTCCTTCATAGTAGCCTTGTACTCATAGTCATGTCAGGAATGTTGGAGAGTGCATCATGATCCTTGTCATAGGTACCTATGGATCTTCTGGCTATAGACTGGTGTCACCCACTTCTTGTGGCAGCATCATTCCAAGTTCATCAGTGTTTGTGAAAAGAAGTTTTTTGCTTTTCTTTTTTTTCCTGTGGAGCAGTCGCTCTGCCTGGTTTTATTTGATCTTTTTGGTACCTCTAACTCTGCTACATTGTTTTGCAAAGATAAGACTAAGGCTTTGGGTTGTGACATAAGGATGCCATCCATCTTGCTCTCAATAGCCTAAATGGTGACTAAGGCTCTATTTACTTTTTTGTGTTTTACTGAACTAATGATTTTGGAGGATTGTCAATTCTAAGATCTCTTTTCTGTGCTTACAGGCCATTTCCAAATTCAGTGTTGTACGTGGATGTTTAGATTGCTTATCCCAGATGTTAAACCTTAGCATTTTTCTGTGTTGATGCTTGTTTGCCATGTTTTTGCTTGCTCACTTTGGCTGCACCGCAGCACAGATCCCTCACCTCCATTTTACTCTCCATCCAGTCTTGTCTTTGATCAGAATGTCTCAGACCAGTGATCATTCCCTAACCAAAGCAGAATTTCTTGACCTTTTGGGAGGTTGTTTCATTTTTAGCAATGTAATTCACAAAACCCATGCCACAATTCAGTCTTTTATACTACTCCCCAGAGATTTGCAAAAAAAGATTTTGCGTTTTGACAGTTTGACTCTTGAAAATCCTGGTCTCTAGTTCAATACTGTGTTTGTGGTGGAGCTGGTCCTAGACCTTCAGAGCAAGCTTTACTCTTTATAGGTACAGATTAGACATGGAAAGCAATTTTCCATTTGGTTGTATTTCTGGAGAGACATATAAAGATATATATTTGAGGTTTTCCATGTGTATAATTTGATGCAGGGTTCCTCTTGTCAAATGCTTTATCTGTTAAGCAAGAGGTCAGCTTTGAATTGCTGTGGTAGTTTTTTTTTTTTATCTATGGTTAAAAAACAGGCATTTGAACAACAGTGAAACTTTCTGGTATCTCAGCAATGTGTTTAGGTACTTCTTTGAGTAGATGTGTAGTTAACGTTTTTCTTCAGAGTTTCTACTTGTGGCGCAACAGCTCACTTGCAATATTCCCTGTGCTAGGAGATGGTGGATTGTAGAGTCAATACTACCTGCCAGGACCAGTGGAGCACAACATGCTCTAGTTACATCACCTTCTATTTGTGAATTGTTACCTTGGTTGACATGGGTAAAATAACCAGCACCCTCCAGCACTGAAGCCTTTAGTGTCTACAACTTGAGTAACAAAGACCAAGTGCTCTAGTTATAGCTACTATACTGCAAGATGGGAAACAGTAGGTTAAGCTTGTGTACATCTAGGAGACCTTGTTTGTCTCTCCAAAGTAATTTTCTGGTTTATTTGTGTTGCAGAATCTCAAATAAGTGAAAATATAGGTCTGTTGTTTAAGGTAGATCAGAATGAAATGCTTACTATATGAAATGTCTGTTACTTGTAAATCCAGTTCACATGAGTAATTCATATTCACTTCTGGAAGTGGACCACGTTGTCCAATTTAATTCACCACCTTTCTTGTAATGTGTCACTTTTTCTGGCTACTGTTTGTCAAAATGCTAGATGTTAAAAATTAGTAAGAAAGCTGGTAAAAAGAATAGGTGAGATGTTCAAGATTGCTGTGGAATGGAGGTGTATTAAGTGCTCACTTTTTATGCCATTTATTCACACATCCTCCTTCAGGATGTCCTTTACTTCTCCAGATTCGAATGTCTGGGCTTGTAGTTTCTTAAAAGTTAAGATTCTGTTGATGAGGGAGTCTGTCTTTACTGAACTTGAACTGAAGTTGAAAGGCTGATGTGGCATCTACAAAATCAACATCAGTATCTGCCACTGTCACCAGGAGGACCAGACCATTATACAGTGGGCAGTGTAGAGTACATTTAGAAGAGTGCCAATACTTAAGTTTTCTAATTGTCTTTATTGTTATCTAAAGGAAAAGTCTGACAACTGAATTCTTAAACCAGCTGCTCCAACACAGTGGGAACCAAGGATTTTGATCCAAGAACTGCATTTGCATCATTTGATGGTTGAGGGAACTGATTGACTGGCTGATTTAAAGATAGCCTATCCTTGCAGCTCCTGCTGATTTTTGGGTCCTTGGTAGCACTCCAGAGAACTGACTTCATCCCCTTGATAGGCATCAAGGTTGAACACTGAAGAAAGTGGGAAATGTTAAAGTTCTTGTATGGGGATGGAGCAGTAGCAAAGGGTAGGAAGATGGCAAGAGTTTCTGTGGAGGGTTAGGTGAATAGAGTGCATGATGTTAGGGGATTGTATTTGGCTGGCACAGAGGTTGTTAGGCTAAGCCTGAGTTTCAGAAATCCAAGTTAGTGTCTCTGCTGAACATTCCTGCCATAATTGAAAGTGTCAGACTCTGACCTTTAGTATTCTGAGAAAAGGAAAAATTGTTACCTTAAGGAATTTCCCGTATCTTGAACCAGAGCAGAATTCACGGCTATGTTCTGGAATTATCTTGGTCCTCGGAGACGGAGAACTTCCTCAAAATTTACTGCTCTGGGGAGCTGCTTCTTTAGCAGCTTCAGTGGTTGTTTCTACAGTTAGACAAATTGGTGACCTTTTGGAGCGCATCATGTTATCAAACAGACCAATCAACTCTTTAGCAATTGTCTAAGATTCATCTTCGTTTAAGTATCTATGTGTGGAATGAAATTGAATGTGTGTCTAATACATAGATTTCGCATTGCATTTGCTGAAGACGACATTTATTTGGCATGTCTGATTCTTGGAAAAATAATCCTCAGAGACGTAGGATCTGATTTCCTCAGCACAGCTATTGTTGCACTTCATTATGAAAAGTAAGTGCTTGGCCCTTCCGGGAATCAAAATGAGGATGATTCAGAATAAGCCTCCAAAATGTTGATCATTTTGATATGAATCAGTTAAAGTATTAAAATTAGGACTATCCAGAGAGAAAAAAGCGAGGGTCCCGAGTGTTAAAATACAGACATATGCACACGCATTCACACTTAAAATCAAAATAAAGTATTAAAAATTATCTCTGATAAAAATGGAGAATATGCACTGTAGGAGGTAGCACAGGATGCCTTCAAAAGTTGTTTAGTGCTTAAGGTGACAGAGAAGATGAATGCACGTGAATGACAGTTCTTCCTAAGAGAATTGATTGGGTTGGAAGTGACCTCCATAGATCATCAGGTCCAACCCCCATGCCAAAGCAGAGTCACCTAGGGCAGACTGCACAGGCAGGTTTTGAAAGTCTCCAGAGAAGGAGACTTCACAACCTCTATGGGCAGCCTGTTACACTACTCTGCTGCTATCACTGTAAAGAAGTGTTTCCTTATGTTGAGTTGGAACTTCCTGTGTTCTACCTGTTTCTTGTCCTATCATTGGGCAGCACCAAAAAGAGCCTGTTCCCTTCATCTTGATGGCCACCCTTCAGATATTTATAGATGTCGACGAGATTCCCTCTCAGCCTTCTCTTCTCAGGACCTCTCAGTCATTTATGCATAGGAGAGATGTTCAAGTCCTGCAGTCATCCTCATAGCTCCCTCTTGGGCTGTCTTCAGCAGTTCCCTGTCCTTCTTGAATTGGGGAGCCTAAAACTGGACACGGTATTTGAGATGGAACTGTGAAAAGTCTCCTTTCTTTGAATCTTACTTAAGTTGAGAAAATTGTCCATCTTGTTCTATCAAACATTTATGACAATTGCCCCAGGTAGGTCTGAAGCTTGACCTCTGCCACAAGCAGTTTCAGGAGCCGTTTTACATAGTGCCTCTTTGATTTAGTTTCTTTTCAGGATGACACTGGAATGGCTAAATCTGATTCCTTTGTCCTCCAGCCCTTTTGCTCCACTGGTAGATCTAGGGGAATTTGGAATGGAGGACACAACATCAGTATGTACAAAGTATGTATCAAATAAAAGGATTCAGATTTCTGCCAAGTTGGGGTTTAACCTCTCCTAGATCCTGACTTGTGTATAATTAATGTATTTTCAATATCTTTCAGCATTTGACTTTCAGAATTCTCTCTCAGAATTAATCTTAAAGATGTTTCAGTATTCTGCCTTCAGGAAGACGACTTGCTTTTAGCTCATGCCATAATTTTTGGTTTCAGTTTTTGGATGTCATGTATCACTCTGATTAAATGTCTCTTTTTTTGCAGAAGGCTATTCTCATAGGAAAAAAACCCAGGCTATTATCTGACAAATGTGTGGCAGTTAGTGCTAGCATGGACCAGTATATTTTTAATGTTACTCATCTCTTCCATTTTGTTGCATGTGAACAAAATCTTTTGCCTGCTTTATATCATCAAAGAACTTGTCCAGATTTGGTGGTTTTAGGTTGGGTAACATTATGATGGATGAGTTGACAGTTAATTAAAGCAAAGATTTTTTTCCACCCACAATAGTCGTCTTCTGTGTATTTACTGTTATTAAAGTCTGCACAATAGCATCTGTAAATAAGACATGCCTTTCCTCTCCACTTGTGTCGACAACTGATGGTGGATGCCTACCAACAGAAAGAAAGCTCGAGTCCTGCTGAGCTAACTTCTAATTCAACAGCAGTGTGTATAAGTACGCTAGTGCCATTCTGGAAGAATGGCTTTTTTCCATTAAAGCAATATTGCTGTCCCTTGCTTGTCAATACACTAAGATACAAACCATTTTTTTGTGTGTCTTTGTAGCAATTCAGGAACCAACTGATTGTGACCTGTGCAGTTTTACATGCAGTAGCTAGCTTCCTAGCTTGTTGAGCCACTGTGATGTTTGGGATGTACATTCTTTGAAGATTACTTCTAAAGAAAGGCATCCAAATCCTTAATTCGAGATTCTGTCTATTCCTGTGGTGTTTACATTCCAGTATGGCAGAAGATCACTGGGAAAAAAAAAAAAAAAGAAAAGAAAAAAAAGATGAAAATGTACTTTAAAAAGGGTTTCTCAAAACAGGTCTCCTTCAAAGCATCACAGTCCTCCACCTCCTCCCCTCTTGTAAAGACCAGGATTAATGTTTTGTGCGGGAAAGAATATACATTAGTAGGCAACTTAGCAGTTTGCCACAGTGCTGTTAGTTAGAGAGCCATCCGTGATGGAGTACTGGGCAGTGTGTTCAGAGAGAGCCTCTTTCACTACTGGAGTTACGTATTTTATATTAACACAGCTGCAAAGTTACTGGCTTCTGTTTTTCTCTGTGTTATCTCCGTGCTATTGTTTTTACTTGCCTACTTAAAAACTACAGCCTCATCATCTTCCAGAGTATTTTAAAATTGCTCACATGCTACTTTATTAAATGCATTTGTAGGAGGATGGGGAATAGTCACTGTGCTGCTTTCTCGTAGGGTTGAATCTTCCAATTGTTTAGTTTTGAATTCACTCTACTTAAAATATGCAGCGTATTTTTTTTTTTTTTTTAAGTTTTGTGTGAATATGGCGTTCATTAAAGGCACTAATAACAAAGGCTAAAGCTTGGCACAGAGTGGCTGTTATGCAAGCTTTCCCACACGCAGTTCTGCCAGTACCCCTCAATTCTGACCTGCAATAATACCCTTGCTATTCTAGTCCTGGGCCTTGCCTGAACAGCGGCTGCAAACTGTGTCAAATCATGTGTGTGTGATTTTTGTGATACAGACAAATGAGGTGTTTAAACTCGTGGTTTTTTTTTTTTTTTTTTTTTTCCCCACTTCTGACCTTGCAGTAAGTTGTAGGCATTTTTATTATCAATTTGAGCAAGTATTATTTTTAATAAACCAGGGGCAGTAGCAGTAACAGTTGTGGTAAAAATAAACCGATGTGGAATTTCAAGATAGAGCAGAGGCTAATGGTTTAGCAAAGCTGCATGTTGATTTGGCTATTGTTATGAAATTTTGGAAGCACCTCTTGTGTGAATGGGATTCTCAGTCTTTATATAGTTTCTAGCAAGTGTTTAAAGGGTGCAGAGGGATGAATATTTTTAAAAAATTATAATTTAATAAAGATGGCATCAGACACTGAGTTGTCAGTGTTGTATAGCAGCAGGAGTGAAAGGATCAATTCCTTGAAAGGATTTGTGCCCCTAGAATTGTAACGGTGGTGGTGTTGTTTGTATGTGTTTTTAAATTACTATTATTTTTTAAGGATGTTAATAATTTAAGGTAGCCTTAGTAACTATTTAGTGGATGATCAGCAACATGTGGTATGTAAACTCTGGTGGAGAATGGTGCTTTAAATGCAAACAATGCGAGTAAGCACTCCAGCAATCAAAACAGATTCATCTACATATGCGCAAATACTAAATCCCAGTAAAGCATTAATTTTAAGATTAAAAATAACCTTTCTGCTACCTGAGCACCTATGTATCTCTACCTCTGTCCTTTAAAAAAAAAACAGTTTTATGAAGGAGCAGATGAACCAAAATTGAAAAAAGGGGGCATGTAGCCTTTCAGTCTACGATGATTAGTATTAAGATGAGTTGCACTTTAGCTAGGCTGAAACTTGTTCGTAACAGAATGTTAAATACTTACTGAAAAGAAAGATTATGTCTATCTAGTTACACCATTCCTTGATATATGCACCATGTCAGAGTGCCATTGTCTCCTGGGTAAAGACTGAGAGTTCAAATACCCACTATCTCTCCCCTGGTGCTCCAAATGCTCTGCTTTGAAGTTTTTATAATCCATCTGTCATCTTCTAGCAGGGAGGGCACATGTTCTGTACCACTCAATTATAGAATTCTCTTTTGCCAGCTACAATGAGACAGGAAAGAATGTTATGGGTGGTTGAGAGAAACTGTCAGATATACTAAATTCCTGGGATTCATATGGATGATGTTATTCCAGTGTAGGAACACAGCATGTGTTATTGTTAAAATGTATTAAGGATGCATCTCATATTGTAACATTTTGATATTTGCATAGTTTTTTTAATATTTGATTTTTATAAAGGAAAAAAAAATAAAAGGAAGCAGCCAAACAGTCTGAGGTTTGGTCATTTAATTTGTTTGGGGCAGGAAAAAAAAGAAAAGAAAAGAAAAGAAAAAAGACCAAATATGCATATATTTTGGAATATCAGAAATTGTCATGGTTTCTGTTACAACAATGAAATGGGGGAAAAAAATGGCATTGTTTTTGTGTAAGAGCTGTGGAACAGTGGAAGTGTTTATAGACCGGTAATATTTGCCATACCAATTGTTTGTATTATGATATGAACTGAAGGCCTGAAAATTATATGTGCTACCATCTGGTGAAAACAGAAGTAGCATTTCATTATGTGGTGCATATAAACAATAGAACCAGTGTATTCTGGAAGTATAGTTAATACTTTTGCTTAAAGAAATCTACCTTGTAGAGACCTAGCTAGTTTGAAAGCGTGCTGGCTTTTCATGTACTTAGTCCCCGGAGTGATTTAATATGTTGTTTTATGTGAAATGAGTTTGATGATCTCAGCTACATCTCTAGTGGATATTAATTCATGGTGTAAGACATCCCACATAGCTTTGCAGAGGCTGGCATAATTTATAAAACTCTATGTTTTGCTCGGAATAGGGTTAAGTATGTGTTGTAACTGTATCTATTTGAATACGTAGTTTTCGAGGGCAGCTTTATGTTGCCAGTACCTACAAATGCTTTTTACATAAAGGCATGGTCTGGTATAAGTCAACCAGCCACCCTCAAATTCAGTTTTAAATGTGCACCTTTATGGGGTCCCTTTAAAGCTCCTGAAGTGGACAAGAAGCTGTAGGAGTCTCCAGATGGTACAGACCCCTTTGTAAGCTGAAATCTAACTCCCACAAATGTGTTCTGAGCAGTCAGCAAGACAACCTCTTGCTCAGCCCGTATCTGCAGCGTAAATACATCCTCCTCTTCCAAACAAATGGGAATCCTGCCATTGCTGGAACCTGGCAACTGCTTTCAAATAAAACTTGATATCATGGCTTGCTATTTTGCAGCCTGTTGCCCGTCTCTTGGTCGCTCTGTGTTGAAGTGAGGGTTAAGGGCAGTGGAGGGGAGATGTCCCTTTCAGGCTAGGGAAGCAAAAGGGATCATCCTGGCTGAATACTGGTAATCTGATCCCCAAATGTTAGGAACAGAAGGCAATGTTTGTGTTTATCTGACCTGTGTTAGTTATAGTGAAAATGGAAACAACTCTTTAAAAAGCTCTAGTGGAGATACTGAACAAATTGGAGAAAGTACAAGCTGAGATAGGGTGGTCCTTCCCATTCCCCATGTGGGACCAGGACACTAGTGAGAAGCACTGATTTGATTGCCACGCCTCATTTGGGTTACATTAATGCCCTTGGAGTTGACTGGTCTTACTGTCTTACTCTTTTTCACCAGCTTCTTGATGCTGTGGGCAAATGGGAAACTTGTAGAAGTAGGCTTTCCTTGGCCACTGTTCTCTTCAGTAGTCTGCTCTCGTCTGTCCTGAGTGGAGGTGGTCATGAAGCACCCCTGAAAATATGCTTGTGAAGTGCAGCACAGAGTGGCAGGGATGTACTTTTAAAGGTGAAAACATTCCATAATGAGGTTTTTGCACAAAAATGGCTTGTGTTGAATTACCTGCTCCATGGGCTGCTGTGGCAAAGCTCTCTTGATCTATGCCCATGTCACTCACACTGACCATGGGTGCCCTGAGTGACCTGCAGTTTCCCAAACCTTTTAGCTCTGAAATTGCCAAACTATTACTAATTTTTGTGTTGGATCTTTGAGCGTTTATTCATGTATTCACTGCCGTTGGCCTTGAGCTAGCTGTAACGTAACTCTGTGACACTGAGACTGGACACCCTGAGCTAGGAAGCTCACTTCTGTTTTTAATTGTATCTCCTAGAAGGTACTGTATTTATACAGTAACCAATGTTAAGTTTTGAGAAAACATTTCCACTGACTGCAGATTAATTTTTTTTTTTACATGCTTTACCTTTAGAATGCTTATCTAACCTATACATTGACAAGGAAATATTCCACTAATCCCATACTGTGATGTTTTATTTGCATGTAAAGGCACTTTAAAAAAAAATCAAATTATGTTTTTTAATGGTTTGCTTGCTCTGATTTTTATTCTTCCCTTTGCCTAGCTCTTCTTGCTTATCTTTCATTATTTCTCTTTAGCAGCTTTTAAAAAGAATTTATTTCTTTCTCTTTCTTCTTACTTTCTCCTTCTCTCTATCTTACAGGTATACACTATCAGTAGAAGCCCCAGTTGGAAGATTATCAGTGAAGAACAGAGTTTTTAGGTCCTAGCAGAAACTTCATCCCACAAAAAAAAAAAAAAAAAAAGAAAAAAAAAAGCGAAGATTGCAGTTTGCAGGACCTAGTGAAACCTTGAGAGTGTGAAAAGTATTTGCATTTTCACTCAAACTTTTCACTGGGTCTCCTAACCTGCACTCTGGGGGCTTTCATTGTATTTGAAGCCTGCTGTATCACGATTTTGTGTAAATGGCAATAAATGAAAGGAGCCACACAGTTGTTGGTAGTTGTGTTACGATAACAGCAAATTTTGAGGTGCTATTTGGAAGTAAGCATTTCATATGAGTTTGTATTTATTGAAGCTTAGTTGTGTAAAAACACCAAACCTCAAAACCCAATACACAGCCCCCTCTCCTCACCTTTATTTTAAAATACATATATTAGAGTATGATTGTAGTGATGCTGTTTATCAGTACTGAGGCAAATGTAACAGTATTTATTCACTGGAATTTTCTGGATGTAGCTATCTTAACCAACAGGGCAAAATTCTCTTTACCCAAGTAATTAATATTTTTGATGGGCAAGTAAAATATCTGGCTTTCTAGCAGTTTACACATCCTCCTCATGGTAAATAATGCCAAATAGATTTAGTATCTGGACAAATAAAATTTTCATTATCATTTGGGGGGCCTGATTTAAAATATATTACTTTGAGAAACACAACATGGAGATTTTTTTAACCAGCCATATTGTGCTACAGCTTATTGTTCTGTTGCAGGGATAACACATTAATGTTTATTGAGTTCTTTATAAATTTATATGTGTTATATATAAGCCTAGTTTCCTTTGTGATGTCCTGTTTTATTAAGCTGGAAATTTATAAAGATGTGAATTTTAAAACTGCAGGTCATTAGGTAGTACGTTGCAGTTTAGGAAATTATTATTCTTTTAAGCTTAACATTTTTTACTGTCCTCTCTTGTGTTCTCCCATGAGATTAAGGTTGTATTTTTTATGCATGTTGAAAAATATTCACTTATCAGTATGGGTGCAACTGTAAACAAGTGATAAAGTGACAACATTTACAACAGCAAAACTGACAGCGTTTGCTTTAATTTTCTGCCATTTTTGTAATTATATCAATCAAGACCAAAACTAAAATGATATTTTAGCATGCTGTAAGAAATGAGGAATTCAGATCTTAAAAGACCATTACAATTAGCTTTGAAACATTCACCATTTTAACATAATTGTTTCATATAGCTTATACGTCTTCATTTACAGGCAAATATTCTGTTGATCTTTTATAAACAAAGTAGCACCCATCTGCTTCTTGAGACACTCCTGGCGCCTATTCATTGCAAAAATAATACATGTCCTAATGACTTCCACATATTTTGAAATCTCCCTTTTGAAATTGGTCTTGGCAGATTATTTGCAGGTACTTGAGTTGCATCTGTTTGCAATTTTGCAAATGCGGAAGACTTTAATGTTGAGCACTGCAAGAGGGCTATTTTAATCCTCAGATAACATAGGCTGTCATCAAAAGCCACATTTATCTTTTCGAAGGTGGGGCAAATGTTTAATGTTAAAAGACAGTAAAAGGTCAAGGTCAAGGCTGAGGTCTGAATATTTTCCTTTCATAAAATTGTGTCTTTTGTCATTTACTTCTTGCATTTCTTTCATTTAAGTTTCAGCTTAGCTTCCCATTGCCAAGAGGATGTTTTGCTGATAAAAATGAAAGATCAGGAAGAGAGTAAATCTGAAATAATTGTGAACTTCGCTCTGTTGTACTTATTATTACCATGTGGTTAGCAGCTGACCAACTTAAGCCGTTTTTATTTACACTACAAAACTGAGCAGCATTGTCCTCGGAAAGTACAACTTTCCTTTTATTCAATCACTAGACTATGTTAAAATGGAGTTAAGGGTCCCCCTTCATCTCACAGAAGCAAGGAGGTAAGGTTGAAATGACATCCTTAATGTACCTCATTGGGCCTTGTTATTGCAGCACATATGGTACACTATGAAGGATTACCAATTGTTAGAGGACCCCTGCAAGAGTTGGGCACGGTGGGGGTGAGTTAAGGATGACGTTTCAGGTTTAATTCCTCTCTTGTTTTCCCTATTACCATTTGACTCTTAACGTTTCTTTCTTCCATTTCTTTTCCTTTGTTAGACAAAATTTTGTACCTCAAACGTTAAAGCGTCCCTCTTCCTGCATGAAAAGGGTCAGTGTGTTTAATATGGAGGGAATTTGAGACCAAAAGCTTTTTGAAATGGTTATTTTTAGGCAGCTACTTTCTGATCATGTTGTTGTGCAGAGAGAATAGCTGGAAACCCGAAAATGTGCCAAGGTTTTAAACACCATGAGGTTCAGTGTGAAAGAGGACTGGCTGAATGTTTTGTGCAATACACCTTATTTTCATGTTTTGTGGTAAGCTCTGTGGCTACAAGAGGAGCTTGCGCTTACCTGCAAACTTTGGCTCAAGTACCTTGGAGTTTGCTGCACTTTAAAAGTTTACCAAAATGGCTGAGAGATAGTTTAAGAACATTTCCTACTGAGCAGCAGCCACCTCTAAGGTGGAACAATACAGCTATTTTTACAGCTTGTAGCAGGACAGGACAGGAATAAATACATCACCCAGATAAAATTGCTGTGAGAACTGAGGTGGTGGGATGGTAATATTTAAGATAGCATTTGACCAGGGGTTACAACTTCAAAAGTGTCTCAGAGAGCTACATGCCTATGGCTTACATCTTCTGAAGTGTGTGGACTTTTGGGTTTTTAGGTGCTTGATCTCCATTTTAGTGGGATTTAGGTGCCTGAATCAGGGTCAAGGGCTTGCATGCCTTTGGGCTTCTGGCCCTTTATTCAGTTTTCAAAGGACGTTATGCACATCTCTAAAAATGTTTCCCAGGGTAGTAAATTTAATATAATCAGAGTGCTGTGCACTACTGTCAGATGTTTACTAGGGCTAACCAGAATTTTGCTTTCCAGTCTTAAATGAAAATTCAGGTTATAGATCAGCTTGGTTTCTTTCTGTTATCTTGGCACGCTGATTCAATGCTGTCTTATAGGATGTAGTGCCACCTCCTCTATCAGCATGCTGCCTTCTCATTATCATTTAATTATTTATTGTTTCTATTGCAGAACACTTGGGCCTACTCAGTGAACAGCTGTCTGTGCTGGGGTGGAGCTGAGTATTTGGGGAATGAGTAAGTAGAAGTAGTTGCGGTAGCAGTTGGGATAGAGAAGTTGGAGAGTCTTTGTTGTATAGAAAGAAGAGATTGTTTCTTAAACTGGTACAGGAAAAAGCAGCAAGTTTGGGAGTTATTTGTAATTTTTGAGACAGAATAAGGTGCCACACTGAAGTGATAAGGAAATGGCTTTGCCACTTAACAGCGATAAAGAAAATAGGGAATGGCAGGATATTGGCAGGAAAGGCACATGGTTCAGTTTTTATCCATTCAAGTTTAAATTGGCTGCAACATAATTAAAAGAGATGGTTTCAGCGCAGGCAGATGTGCAAGGCTCAGGTAAGAGACAAGTGTGGGACAAACTTAGAAGAAGTCATGTGAGCAAAAAAAGGGATCACCAAGACAGACAGGAATAAAGGAGAGAAGGGTGAAACAGTTGTATGTGACTTCACAGAAAAGTAGAGGCACTAAAAGAGTGTTGTAGTCAGTGAGGTACTTCAAGGAACAACATATTGACAAGAACTGTAAAAAGGATAGATTCTTGGAGCAATTATCATGGCTGGTGTCCTGTTGAGGCACTGACAGGGTTACATTTGTTAGATCAGTGTGTTAGATCTGGTGGGACAGCAGCACGAAGTGGTTAGCTAGTTGGGAGCAGTTGCTGTGTTATTGTTCGTATGCTTTGAAAAGTGTATCCTACAATTACTGCAGCCAACTTTCAAATGATAATTTGGCCATTCTCCTCACTTTTCATGGCCCAAAATATGACTCCACATTATGGATTTGTGTTTTGCAAAACCAGCAACCCATCACTAAATGTTTCTATACTTATATAGTCCAGTGTGTGCTCATAGTCATATTAGATCATGTTTTTCAAATCAAAGTTGTCTTAGCCTTATCTTGCTTTAATTAATTCTTTCTTGTTTTCTTAGTTAAAAGAGTCTCTGTAATCCTTTTTTTGGGGATTTGCAGGGAAGGTTAAGTGAATGGTCCACCTGCTTTGTTGTATATTTGTAGCAGGATAACAAAGAAGTTGTCCTTATCCAGTGCTCTTTAAATAGTTCTCTGCTGAGCTCTTCCTGCAGGCAAAAAGATAACTACCTGTCTCTATGGTCTTCAGTACATGATTTTTTGTCAGTGTAGGGCGATGCTCTTCTGGAAATTTCTGAGACCATGTGAATGCAATAGGAAAGCTAGGGTCACTGTAATAATCTTCACTTCTTTAGCTGTTGCTCAAACCATATACACCTAACCATTTTGCTTAAGAAGCAAGTCCTGTCCTCTGTTGCTTCCTTATTGTCTTTAGAGGCATATTGATGTTCACCTGCCCAGATTCTTTACAGCTGCTAATGAAAAAATACCTACATTAACAACACAGACACAAGTGCATCTTGGGATGAATGTATTATTTATAAAGACTTACCATCACACCCCTCACAGTTACATTTTATGCTCCTTGTGGGTGTGCTCCTGTGTCTTGTTGGCAGTGCAATTAGTTGCACTGTGGGAGATTCCCAGGTTCAAAGCCAGGCATGTAAAATCTATTTCACCCCTTTTTAATATGTGGGTCTTTTTGTAAATGAAAAGAAAAAACCCAAAATCATGTCGCCCCTTCACAAACAAAGCAGAATAACACTATTTGTGGAAATCTTACAAAGTCTGATCCAGTCTCTAGTGCTGCTTTTTACATGCTACAGCTCAGCATAGTTGTACTAGACCAGTGCTGCTCTGCAGGTGGAAGTGTGAGGGCCATTGAACACTTTGAGTTCTTCCAGTGGATCACAATTACAGAAACATCTGTGCTAAATAACTTTGTGCAGATGCACTGTGAAAATTCAGTGTTCAATAGCCCTCAACATTTCTAATTTCTTACTTGTGGTGGTGTAGCTTGGAAGTTGCACATTGGGTTGCAGTATAAAGCATATTGGAAACGTTTGTGAAGGGCCTTTTTAGAATGCTTATGCTGCAGTGAAAGTACTCCCAAGTGCTTTTGTTTCTTTATTTAGACTTATTGCATTTGAAAATGGACAGAATGCATACTAAGGATACTGTCATTGGAATGCTGTGTGGAAGTGCAGTGGTCTGGTATACTGTCTTAGAAAAAAAAAAGATATATATTGTAAAATATATATATGAGAGATATGAATTACAGACAGGAGGGAAGAGATGAGTTTTAAAACTATTGAATGCTACAGTGAGATTGTGGAGTTTTAAGAAGTTGAATGCATATTCTTCAGGAGGTATGCTTGCTACCTTCCATTCTCATCATCTGGTTGCTCTCTGTCGCAGCTGGAGAAGTGAAGTAAAATCTTGAGGAATTTGGGAGTAATTATTTGAATATTTTGGATGATTCCAGGCTTAACTTCCATAAAACATCTAAAAAGTGTGAATGCATGTAGTGTTTTGCTGCTTTATTTTAGGGGGCTGATTTAATCATTAACATGATCGATGAAAGTGCTTTAAACAGATCTTGATTTCAGTTTCGATGCTGCCTCCAATGGAGAAATGATTTGCTGGAACCTTTTTCTATGAGGCACCCACTTGGGGACCTTTAATACTTTTCTCCTTCATCAGGATGTCTATGAAATTGTCTGGACTGGACTTAACTATATATTTCAAATTCAAGCCTAGCCTGTTGGGACAGGTAGCAAAGGGACAAGTCATGCTCTAGGAGTAGTGTGATATTTATCTTCTGTTCCTCATAGGCTGAGCTTATCCTGTATCATGGCAGTCAGCCCAGCTCAGCAAAAGCCATTTCCACTTCATTTCTCAATGTCTGATTTTGCTTCCATTGAAGTTAATGGCAAAACTCCCACTGTCTTCAAGTGCAGAGGGATCAAATATTCAGAGGCTGGCTACACTTTTTGTGTTTTCATCTGCTTGGAAGTCTAAGTTTTGCACTTCTTTTAATATGGGAAATGGAAACTATTTATTTTCTCCCAACTATTTCTGTATCCTGACGTTACACATTTCTGTGAATTTTACTAGCTAGTGAGAACTTGTAATTACTATTTTATGTTTATGTTAGAGGACACAGTCGCAAGCTGCACCATGGCAAGTTTAGGCTGGACATAGGAGGAAGTTCTTCACATAAAGAGTGAATGGGTTGCCTGGGGAGGTGGTAGAGTCACTATCCCTGGAGGTGTTTAAGAGGAGGCTGGATGAGGTACTTAGTGCCATGCTTTAGTTAATTAGAAAGGTTAGGTGATAGGTTGGACTTCATGATCCTAGAGGCCTTTTCTAACCTGGTTAATTCTATGACTTTAATTCATGTAGTAATTTAATATGAGAGTGGAGATTTGTTTCCCTGTGATCACATTTTTGTTGCTGTACTTTCACTGCTGTACATCATTGCAACTTTTCCATGGGCTTAGACTTTTGTTAAAAAGGGTCATAATATGACCAGCTATACATAACTATTTTTGTTAATTAAATACTTGGCTGCATTTATGGTCCATTTGGAAACAAGTAAGAGTCTGATAAAGACAAGTATGTTTTTCAGTGTGGATTTACATACATTTATGGATTAGAATCAGGCATTCCTCTTTTTCTAGTCAGTGTAGGTTTAACTAGGCTAGAAGGTTTTCCTGAATATTCATCCAGACATTTCTTTTGAAATAAGCTTCTGGTTTAAGTTTTACAAAAATGTAAAAGTACATAAAAACTGGAGGAGGAGAGAGTTGAAAAGAAATGAAAAACTAAGTGTGTTTAAATTTTATGGCTTACAAACCCCCAAACTTCAGAGCTTTGCAAAATTAAAAGGTTAGCTATGAATAACCACAATCACATCTTTTCTTTTGTCCATATTTAATTCAAATGAGATTGCTCCATATTGACTTCTAATGCTAAAAGGCCACCCATCATGGAATCCCTGCAGCCAGTGAAGCAAGCAAGTGAATGCTTTCTTAAATGATGCTAATCAGTCCGGAGAGGCCTGCCCTCTATCCCCATCAGTATTCTGTAATTCAGATGTGCTGATAACCTGAAATTGAATGTGTCAGTACGCAGACATGTGAAGAAAAAAGGAAACTAAAAGGCAAAAGAGGCAGCTACAATGACAATGCCTGTTTGTTTTAAAAACATTTTTATTCTCTTCCAAGTGAAGAAGGAATAGTTGGTAGTTGTTCCCAAATGCCTACCAAGAGCTATGCAAGCACAAACAGAAAATTCATAAATAGGCTAGGCAGTCAATTTCCAAATTGAGAGGAAATTTTTTAAAAGAGTAAAGCAAAAAACCACCCCCTGAAACTAACCTACCAAACAAACAAAACCCAAAACCAAAACCCCCAAACCAACCTGAAACAAACAAAACCCCTTCCAAACCTAACAACAACAAAAAAGGCCCAGCCCAAACATCAGTAACAACAAAGAAAGCACAAAACCCCACAAACAAAAAACTCTCAACTCTCCCCCCCCACCCTCAACAAGAAAGAACAAATACTAGATTCCCAAATAAAGAACTTTTAAGAGGTGATACCAACAGGTTAATAAAGTATTTGTGTATTGGTTCCAATCTGAATACTTTGAAAAGAGAGTTCTCTTACCCATGTGGTATTTAGCAGGATAAGGCAGTTGCTTTATCTTGTCTACATTTTGGGGTTTTTTTTCCCCCAAACTTTAGATTTCAGCTGTTCTATATCACATCTGGTTTAAATTTTGAACAGACACTTTCATGTCAGATGCAGATTTTCTTCCAGAGAGTGACATACGTTTGCTGTTGTATTAGGCAGTGTCATAGCAAAAAATAGATTGATTTATTTCTTCTTTCATTTTCAAAATAAGAAAACTCTGAAATAATTCTTGCAGTGAGTCTCATTCTGGCTTACTGTGTGTGTGTGAAAGTGGCAGGTACACATCTGAAGGCAGAACTGGGTCCTTTCTTCTTCAAGTATTCTGTTTCTCACCCAGAATGTTGTCTCTCATGGTGTACACTGGAGATGCTGCTTAATTTTGGATTTGGCCCACTGAGCTTGCACACTCACGTCACCCCCTTGTATTTTATCTATGCAAAAAGAAGCATTGCATTATATATTCCTTAGTTTATATTGTCTATGCTATATGACCTTTTGAAGATGTTAGCAATAGAAGATCTTTCCTTCACTGACAGCTTCTGTCACAGATGTTATCAGAGAGGACTGATACTAGTGGTGGTGCTCAGATGAAAATTGGTATGCTAAGAGATGATGTATTTGTTAACCAAATTGTACCAGTGCAGTTTCTTGTATGCATTGTAGTCTGTTACTGCTGAAAGCCATTTAGCCTTTTTTTGTCAGCAGGTCATGAAGGAGGCAAGTGTCAGTGTTTCCATTAATAATAGGAAAATGGGGACATTTGGAATTGGGACAGCTTGTCCAAGTTCAGTGAGTAGGTCAGCTGGCAAAGCTAGGAATTGAGCGTGGTTTCTTGAATGTGGGCCTGTCTACCAGTTTGTCCTGTCAGCCCCTGATGCACTTCCTAAGAGCTCATCTGCCATCTTGGAGATGGCAGTCAGATGGCTGTGTGGAGCAGCTGTGTCTGTGGTGGAAGGCTGCTTGGTGGCCTTGGGCTCACCTGGCTTGGAGGTAAACAAGTGTACATGTGGGGGTATGGCTTATTGTGGTGGCTGTGGCTCAAAATTTCTAATTGTGGAAACTTGACTGATAAACAAATAGTTCCTGTCTTGGATGTTGTATTTATCATTCTGCTTACTGTTACAGGGGACCTGCAGACCTTGGTGTAGGCACAAATTTGGGGTTATCATGGAACAATAATCTTCTCTAATGGAAAAGATTTTTTTTTTCCAGTTCTCTTTGAAGACCAGCCTACTGACTGAAAGTGTTTTAAAGGATTTAGTAGTAAGTTTTAGCTCCAGAGGACTCTGGTATACACTTTCATGTTCCTTAGTGCCCTTTCTTGCTCTCTTACAGCTTATCACTCTTTGAGCAGAAGTGGATACAGGCAGAGAACCAAATGTGCTCAGTGGTCAGTTCCCATCTGCCCAGTCAGCTGGGCAGTTCCCATCAAGCAGAGAGCTGCAAACCGGGCACCAGATTCCTCATGGTTGGCAGGCAGGTTCCTGTTGACTTGCATGTGTATGGCCTAATGCTCCCACCATTAGCCTGATTTTCAGTGTGCTGAGAACTGCAGCTTCTGTTAATCAGTGGGATCTAAGTGTAATTAGCATTTACGAAGGGACCACTCAGATGCCCTGCTGCCATGGCTTTCCAAGTCTGTTGATGGAATGGAAAGAAACCAAGAACCGAACCCTGTTCTCTGGTCCCCTGTCTGCCACCAGGAGATTAGAGGCTAGCCTGAACAGGATGCAAATGGCATTCTGAATTTTAATTATTTATCTGTGCACTTTTAAAATATCTTCTCATTNTTGGAGAAAATTGGAGTGTCAGGAGAATTCTTGTGTATGCAAACTTTACAAGATGAAGCCAGTCCAAATGTTACATCCTTAAGCTTTACAGTACAAGACTAAAACTGATGCTCATACATCTTTTTTACCTACTGTAAGAATTCAAAGATAACTGATATATCTTGTTTTTAATTCACATTAAGTGATTTTTACTTGATCATTTTATACAGACACACACACACACGTACACACTCCCTCACAAGCACACATCTGTGTACGGAATTGATAAAGAAAGAACTCTGGTTAAATAATCCACTTTTGTCTGACAACGGAATCAGTTATAGAGGTGCAAATATGCAGAAAGCTATTTGGAAATGCATCCTCGTAGTTGTCAGGTTTTATTATGCAGGAAGGTGTCATGTTTGTTACGAAGCTGAGTGCAGATGGCAGAGTGGAAGAAATGGATCACTAATTTTAACAATGATTAATGAACAGAGATAGAAAATGAATTACATTGGACTATCGGAGGCAAGAAATATTTTTGAGAAAATTTTGACTCATCTGCTGTGCTGTTCCCTGTAAATTATTTTCTGAAATTCTATATGTTGTCAACAGTTGACTGCATTTTCCATTACTGTCTATTTCTGTTCTTAAGTACTTTTGTGTTATTAGAGAGACATAATTTCAAAATACCAATGCATTCCTGATTACTTAGGGAAAATATATGTAACGGTATGAATGTTCCAAAGGCTGTGGCCACGAATGTCCTGTTTTACAGTACTTTCTCATTCTTCTCCCCCCTTTTTTTTTTTTTTAAATCACTACGTTAGAAATATTTAGTGTAATTTTATCCTTTTTGTTAATAAAAAAGGGGCAGAGGAGTCATTTGGTGTATTTTATAAAAATAAGGAAAAACATAGACGCGAAGTTGACAATAAAACGTGGCCAAGTGGCTTAGCGTGGTTTTGAGCTTGCAGTGCTGATTCCACCATTTGTGATTTCACAGTCTAACCGGGAAAAACATACACACAGCTGCTTTTTAAATTGCTACCACCCACGTGCTCCCCTCCTTCACTGCAAACTCTGCTGGTGCCTATGCACTCCCCGCACTTACCCACACGCTCAGTGGCCGGTCTCGCACATCTCAGCCTGCAAGGGGAAAACGGAACTTGCCACCAAGTTAGAATTTGGTGTTTATCCTCGTTTTACAACCCGCTGAGATGTGCAGCCTCCCCAGCCAACCAGAGCTTCTTGCCGTTTGGATTTGAGCGCTGTGTGGGACTCGCCTATCCTCAAAGGAGGATTAGTTCTGCTTGGAAAGAGCTGTGTCCTCATCCCCCCGCCTCCTTCCAATATTAAAATATATATTAAAAAAGAAGAGAAACGCTGTGACTGAGACAGAATTAAATGTTTCCATTGTCAATTACACAGAGCTCCAGAAGCTGAGGTAAAATGGGGTCAAACCTGACCTGGCTCTTTAGGGATGACCTGAGGTGTTGCAGGGGATAGAAAGGAGGAGAAGGAGTCTGACAGGTGAGATGTGGTGCCTGATGCCTACAATGACTCCTGTCAGACTGCCCAGAAGGAATGCAGGTGGACAGTGTTAGAAGCAAGGGAACCCCAGGGTATTCGGGAAAACAGTGCTTTGTTGTTTTTGGAAAGCTCTCTGGCATGCATATGTCCTGGATCCCTTTTGATGGTATCGTGCTGAACGTCTGTTCTTCAGAGCTGGATAGTCACTTGTATTGTTGCTGCAGGTTCTGGAACTTAGATGGTCACTTTTTTCTTGTGGTTTTGTAGTGTTTGTGTTGTTTTGGTGACTGTCATGTTGGTAAGCTTTGGTAATTCACTGGATAATCGTTAATTGCACCTGATACCACACATGAAGCAAAGCTTAGACCTCTTTAAGAGGTTTTGTTCCAGGCAGGAAGTGCTCCTGTTTACATTTGATCTGAATTTGGCCTGTCATATCTCATTAACCACGTGTGGTAGGTGACTATACTTGACTCCATTGCTGAGACCTCCTCCTGTTTGATGCTTTATGTTAACATGATTGTCTGTACTTTCTGCTGTTTAAGGACCTGATCCTTTTACTTGTGTGAAGAGCTCACTCAAGAAATCTCATTGATTTCAAGGAGACTGACTGTGCAAAAAGAGTGCTTGGTGGGATTTAGTCTAACGCAAGCAGTGTTATTACTCGAGTATCCACTTCTCCGTATGCAAAGTAATATTCTGAAGATTACTTCTTGTTGTGTAAAATAAAACAGTAATTCGTGGTGTAGATATAAAATAAATTTGTACACTTCCACAGAAATGATTTCTTTCCTGCAATGTCAGGATATGGCAGGAGACATCTTTCCAGAGAAGCACCTTGGGCTTGTGAGCGAACAGCAATTTCATGTCCATTGCTTCTTTTACAAGCACGAGACTCAATCCTGCTGCTACTAAATGCACAGCAGTTGTGATTTCTAACTTTAGAAGCTGCAGGAGAAATACGCTTTGAGAACTTAAGACTCAGGTTTCCAGAAGCTTTACCCATAAATTCAGGTATATCAAATGCTCATAAATTATTAATTCTACCTAAATTGCACTTACATTTGCAGAAATAACAAACTGCACTGTTCATCAAAATACATCAGGTGAGATTCCCCTATAGCATTTTGGGTCTTGGAATACATAAACTAACCTAGAGTAACTTGAACTTCTACCATTGGCTTGCATCTGCGGTCAAGATTTGTGATTTCTTCTATATTCTGTTTCAAGATACATTCTGATCTTGCTAGAAAATGTTAGAGGGACTCTTGAATGACTTTATGAATTACTCTAACTCTAGTATTTTGCATGTAATGATGGTCCTGATGGGAACATACTTTAGAAAAAAACAGCTACTGGAACAATGCAAGTTCTGCTCAGGTTACATAGCATATGCTAAACACTGAGAAAACATACACCGTGCTTTAGTGAACAAGGTAGGGGGAATGCTCCTGGGAGCCAATTTAGAATGTGACTTAAGGCAAGCATGGCTTACTGTCTCTTGTTTCTTTTGGCAAGGTGGTAAAGCATCAGCGGTGGCTGGAAGTCCTTGGTGAGCCCCTGAGGTTGCTCTGCATGTGCAGAGAGCAGCCTGTAACGAGACCTTCATGAGGATGTGTAGGTGTTAGTTTTAAATCTTGCCTTTGCTTTGTAGAATTAGTATTGTTTTTGTGCTTTTCTTCTACCTTGTCCTTGCATAGTAGAGCTGAGTATGGGATATGGACAGAGGTACAGAAGAAATAATAAGGCTTTGGCAAACCAGTGCTGCCACTACAGTAGTACCATTCTCCACCTAGCNCCTTTTTTTTTTTTTTCTTTAAATAAGATCAATATATATGCAGTGAGGTAGCTATGTGATCAATATGCTGATTTAGGCTTTCAAAATTTTGTGTTTGATAGTATAGTTCTACTTGACTGTGTTAGAATATACATAAAGACACAGGCTTGTACTTATTGAAAAATTATTTTACTGAACGTTGGTAACATTGCAGACATGAGGGTATGGGTGTGAATAAAAATCCCCTGTGGTCCTTCTTAGACCTCAAGTGGCTCATCTTAATTTCTTATGGCATTTTGTTAGCTGAAGCTAATGGAAGTAACCTTAACTAAATTTTGCTTCACTCTCCTATAAAAAGCAGGAAGTACAACGGGGAAAAAAAGTGTTTTAGAAAACATGAATATTGTTGGTGTGAGCTTATGCACGTAAACCGTTGCAGAACGTTTGGGAGAATGACCCCTTGGTTGTCACCATTATCTTGGCTTAACTTAAAATACCGGAGGAGAAGGGTTGTGCCTGTGTCAACATTGGCCTTTTTCCACTTGAGTGCTTTTTCCCTTATATTCTTCTCTGTATGTACAGTGCTGTATGTTTTAGAAGGTTTAATACATTTGTGTAATCCACGCATGCAAACAAAGGGGTGTGTGTGTGTGCATATATTTGAAATATAAAATATTAATACTGATAGGAACTATACCATAATCTAGAGGGTATCCAAGAGGCCTGTCATACTTCTCTTACTTCAGGTAAATAACTGATTGACCTTTGTGGTGTGCTGATACTTCACTAATCAGAACCTGAAATCTGTATAACAACACTTCATTTACTTGATAGACAAAAGAACAATTGCACTTGAAGTAATGTGATTTCTAAATAGACACTGCCTGTCAAAAATAAATGCATTAGAAGTAAAATGTAGCTCAAGGAGACAATTAGCAAACAGAGGTGACACTGTAAACAGGTGCACCCATTATTCCCAAAGCTTGTGGCAATATATTCACATCTTTTAGACTGATGGAAGATCATGTGACAGTTTGGTGAATTATCTATCTGTATCATCTGACTGATGAAGCCTGCTGCAGTTGCAGATCATTTAAAAATGCATCTCACAAATTACATGGTAGCTGGGAAAAAATGCAGGTTTTTCTGAACAATGCTTTCCTAAAGCTATGTGCTGGAATACCTAATTTTTCTTTGAAAGGAGGTCGACCATTTCATTATGCTATGTATACAGTCAGTTAAGGTTGTGCAAATTCATTACAATGTTTGTTAATCTATAAAACATTTTCTATTCTGGTTTTAGTGACATTGAATATATTTTTTTTTTTATGTGCTATTTCTGAAACATTTTTTTTTTCCTATGAGCTGAAAGGGAATAACATATTTTCTTATACAGACTTCTTAAATCGCTACTTATCAAGGAAGATTTGAGATGAGAACATTTGACCTACATCTTTCTGTGGGTTATTGGATTTTTTTTTTCTACATAGAAAATGTAAAACAAACAAGAAAGAATCTATAAACAAACTCCCTCTACTAGGCTGTGATGAGAGCAGTATCACTTATGAAATGTCCTCTTATGTGATATGGTGAAAACTGCCTCAGAAGGTATTTTGTAATTTGATGCACTAACAAGATAGTTAGGAATGAAAAATGCATTTTGCCAAGCTATCGTTTCATAAGTATTTTGTATTTTCTTCTCTTTAAAACTGTGAATTGTTTTAGTAGAATTGGAGTTCTATGTCTGTGGATAGTTTTTCCTGATGACAGACTGCAACAGGACACTCTTTACACCTGACCATGTTATTGTATCCTGGTTTTGGGATATTTTGGTGGTGGTGTTGGGCAGTGTTGGTTTTTTCTCTTCCTCCCCCCAACTTCAATTATTATTATAATTTGAGGCCCTCCTAGATACACCAAATTGTCTTTTGTTGTTTGGCATGTACCTATTCCTGGCAGAGGTGTTTCTGAGATGTGCCAGTATCAGAATAGGAGATTTAAATTTCTCTCTTACTGTTCCATACCGAAATCCTGCAGGTAACACCCATCTCTAAATGAGCCAAAGTAAAGAAAATCATAAATCTTTTCAGCAATTAATAGATAGCAGGCTTGGTCCGGCAAACCCTTCTGCTTTTGCTGTTAATTGCACATACAAGTCATACAAGCCCAGAGGAGAATGGAGCTGAAAAAGTCTTGTAGATCTTAGAAAGACTCTGTAACAGTCTAAGGTTGTTGGTTTTGGGGGTTTTCGTGTAACTGTTTCCTATTAGGTGGCTGAAGAGCTGACTCACTGAGTATCTGGTGTCAGGGCTGGGTTGCTCTTGTGTGACTGCCCTACCCTAAGTCTTGATGTATGTCTTAGCAAAAAGGCATTTCACCTGTTTCACTCTCTGTTTTAAGTGGGTGTCAGATGGCAATCCTCTTGAAATAATGCTTTTATCAAGAATGGCACAATACTGCCTAGAGGGCTTTTGGGTGGCTGATTTTGGGAGCAGGCTGCCCTCAGTAGTCTCTCTCAAACTTGACTGGAAGGGGTTGTCCTGCATGCAAGGCCAGGACTAAACCGGGCGAGAATAAAGTTCAGGCAAGACAGACTTCCTCTGCTGTGCTCTTGGTACTACTGCCTGAACACAGTTGGGGAGTTCCTTTATGACATCTGGATAGTGGAAGAAAATAATTATGGCCTTTGTCGGTGTTGATATGCCAATGTTTGCTGTCTGTCCACGGCAGGCATCTTTTTTTGCTTTTCATGGCTGTGCTTATTTCGTAGCTTTATGCTGGTTGGTTTTATGACATCTTTGGTCTGTGTTTCCAACCTGTGGGTGATCACCAGAGGAGTTTTGTCTGCTTCAACCAGAGTTAATTTGTATTATTGTGGTTCCTCAATGGCAGCATTCCAACAAAATGCTTTTGAATCAGAATGTGCAGTTTGACTATTTTTTTTTTTCCAGGAATGGATGGTTTGGGATTGAATTTGTCATCAAATGGTGAAAAGGGGTCAAGTTTGAAGCCTTGATGTACCTTTCAGGTGTGGCTTTGCAGGGAGTGTTTTTTTTCTGGACAGTGAATACCTAATTACGTTACTCAAGTGGAGTAGCTCCCAGATGAGGGACAGTGTTTCATGCCCAGGGCTGTGGGTTAGGTGCATTTGGGCG
>VWZI01002903.1:632118-639618 GCA_013396835.1 Psilopogon haemacephalus | reverse complement strand
GATTTAAACCTGAGGGGTTCACTCACAGTCATGAACTGGAAAGCAGATTGCAAGAGACATTGACGTGCTGATCAATGACATGAAGCCTCCAAACAAATCAGTACAGGACTTTAAGAGATGAAGCCTTACTGTGTTCTGTCTGTCATCAGAATTTATAAAGCATCTTAGTGAAAGCCCCTTGAGAATCATTCCTAGAATTTTGCAAGTCATGAGCGTGTATGTAAAATCTGAATTTTTTTTTTTTCCTTTCTTAAACACAAGTAGCTTTGTAATAGCACAGCAAAAATGTAGTCTGCGAAGTCAATGTAGGAGTAGTAGGAACCTGTTGAGTGAGATAACATCTTTTTGAAACCTAACAGTTTATTATCTTCTTTGTTTCTGTTTCTTGGCTTTCCTACATTGAACAAACTGCAAATAAACACCAAAAAAAGGTATATCTTGAGGTTTTAGGGCATCAGCAACAGCAGAAATTCCAGACAAACAAGCTGTCACTGTTTTTTAGACACTGTGTGACTGAAAATGTTGGATGGGACCTGTGTTTATATGTAGCAGCCCAGGAATTTATTTTTCCTACGTGTCCAAACATTGTTAACTGAAATTCACTTATTTGGATTCTGAAATGGTGTGTATTTGGGAAGACTGAATCTGATGAGAATGTTTGATTTTTCTTGTTTTAACCATTTACAAAAGGTGGTTGTTCTCTCCAGCTGGCACTGTAGGTGCTTGGCTTGACTGCCCACTGATTTACTTCCCGTGTTGTTGGGTATGCCCATGGGAAATAGGTTACCAGAGTAGAGTAATGGCTTGTAGGTGCTCACCACCCGTTATGCTGAATACTGTAAAATGTGTGATGAGAAGGCAGACTTTGCCTTTCAGGGCTTATAATTCAAGTATAAAGCCAGAGACAATTGACAAATTGTAAAAGAAAACCAGGCGTGAGAGAACGAAAAAGAAGAGTATTCCTACATGTGAGAAACAGTGGTGATGGCAAACCAGATGTCTGCTGCTGGATTGTTAGCAGTTAACTGTGGAGATGTGAGTTTTAAAGGAGGGATTCGAAGCTTTTGCTGGGGTAATTCTCCTATGTCAGAGAAGTTGTGTGGTAGAACTGTCACTTGGAAAACACTTCAAAGATAAAGATGGGTTCAACTTGCAAGTGACGGGGGGGGGGAAGGAGTGGGAATGAGGAAATGTTGTGGTAGACCATCAAAAGGAAAAATAAGTGTTTGCTGTGGTGGAGAAACTGAAGGACTGAGAAGAGGAGGTGAGATGGACAAAGCAGGACATTGTGTGCTAGCATTTTGCACTGGACATAATTGGTACAAGGTGAAGTCTGGAGAGATCTTACAGGAAAAATTTCAGTGTTGTATTGATGTTGCATTAGTGGAGGGTTGTGCTGTGTAGTAGTAAACTCTTATTTGGAAAAAATTATTTAATATTGTTTTCATCATCAATAGGAGTCCTCAATTAACTTTTTTTTTTTTTTTTAAATCCCTCGAGTCAACAAGCAGCATTGCCCAGCAGTGTGACCCTGCCAGTGACAAGTGATTTAAACCAAATGCAGTAAAATGGCCAAGCTTTTGATTATTTCACATAGAAATCACAGGAGACATCTCACTGGAAGAGACCTCAAAAATCATTCAGTCCAACTCTCAACCTAGCACTGAAGGGTCAACACTAAACCATGTCCCTGAGTGCCAGGTTGACGCCTCCAGGGTTGGTGACTCCACCACTGCCCTGGGCAGACCATTCCAATGTTTGATAGCCCTCTCTGTGAAGAAATATTTCCTAATATCCAGCCTAAACCAAGCCTGGTGCAGCTTGTAACCATTTCCTCCAGTCCTGTTGCTTGACACCAAGGAGGAGAGGCTTCCACCTCCTCGCTCCAGCCCCCCCTTCAGGTAGCTGTAGAGAGCGACGAGATCTCCCCTCAGCCTCCTCTTCTCCAGTTCCCTCAAACGCTCCTCGCAGGCCATGTGCTCCAGGCCCTGCGCCAGCCTCGTCGCCCTTCTCTGAGCGTGTTCCAGCACCTCAGTAGGTAGCCTCACAGTATCTGAAAGGGGCCCACGGGAGGACTGGGCAGGGACTATTCACAAGGTCTTGTTATGACAGCACAAGGGGTAAGGGGTTTAAACTGGCAGAGGGGAGATTTAAATGGGATGTTAGGAGGAAGTTCTTTACAGTGAGGGTGGTCAGACACTGGCACAGGTTGCCCAGGGAGGTTGTGGCTGTTCTCTCCCTGGAGCTGTTCAAGGCCAGGCTGGATGAGGCCTTGGGCGGCCTGTTCTAGTGGGAGGTGTCCCTGCCTATGGCGGGGGGCTGGAACTGGATGATATTTGAGGTCTCTCCCAACCTAAACCATTCTATGCTCCTCTTGCAATGAGGGGCCCAGAACACAGTACTTGAGATGTGGCCTCACCAGTGCTGAGTACAGGGGGACAATCACCTCCCTGTTCTTCCTGGCTGCCATGTTCTGATACAAGCCAGGATGCCGCTGGCTTTCTCGGCCACCTGAGCAGATTGCTGACTTATTCAGTTGACTGCCAACCAACACTCCTGGGTTCCTGTCTGAGTTGCAACTTTCCAGCCACGCATCCCCAAGTCTATAGCTTACCGTGGGGTTGTTGTGACCCAGGTGGCAAAGGAAGGATGCAGTTCTGTACGCACTACTGCAGCCTACCTCTGGGGTTCTGCATGGAACTCTGCTTCTCAGGAAAATGCATGTGGGTAAGGTGGAAAGCCCTGAGGCTGTGGTGCTTGAACTGGGGTTTCAGAGCCCAGAGCCTGTTTTGTGAAATAGTTTAGTTGATGTAGATGTACAAAGTGTATTATTTAGAAGTGACCTTTAATTTAATTTGTTAGACAGGCATAGGAATAAACATAGTTAGAATTCTCAGTCATAAATTCTTCAGATTATAGCTTCAGTTGAGTGAACTTTACTTTGCTCTAAGAACGCCCTTTGTTTTCGTTTCTATTTTGCTTACTAATGTAATGGCCCTAAATTCACTACTGACAAATATCTTGGAACTATTCTGGCTTTGCTTTTACTGCTGGCTCTTATCTCTTTTAAGTAGGGTTTATTAGATGAGATCATCTGTAAGGGACTTATTTCTGTTATAAAATGGAATTGGAAAAAAAAAAACAACCAAGTAAAAATACAATTAGTAGCTGTTCTCTTTTTACTCCGTTTTAAAGATTAGAATATCAATGTCAAAGGAAATAACTAGGTTTCTGGAGTATGCTGTGCAACTTTTCTTTTGCTGCACTGTCTAGGGGAAAGGATCAGAAGAATTTCATTCTGTTCCTTGGTGTTATCTCGAGGAGAGGTTTTCCCTCTCAAAACAATCCAGAACTGAAATAACTTTTCAGTTTCCAGAATGAAATGACCACCAAATAAGTATATTATGAAAGCTTAAGAAAATGAAAGGTGCTAGTGTATTAATATTCTGATTCTCAATAGTCTGTGCTGTTCTGTAGACTGTCTGCTTGAGGTGGCATTGTAATACTTTAGCATAAACATCTGATTCAGACACTGAGTCTTGACATATTAAATTTCTCACAGGTTTTATTTTTACAGTTGCGACCTCCAGTACCTGTCCCCTGCCTTTTAAGAATTTCCTCAACCAGGAACAGATTCATCAGATAAGAGTAACTGGTAAGAATGCTTACTTATACTGTCCTCATAATGTTTTGTTCTGCTTATGGATCTGAGCTTTCAGGTTTGTTTTCCCATATTAGAAAACACACAAAAATGAGATACCTAAATGTGATTTTAAAAGCTATTCTCACATGGGTTTTTTTGCATCTTAAAAAATACTCCGTTTATGTCTTCAGCAAAACTTTTTATTGCAGTTCTTTCAGGGTTTGGCAAGTTCCAAATAGATTTTTAAAAGGAAAATACCTGCTTGGTAAAATCATGAGCATTTGTCTTGTGCAGTTGTCTTGTGCAGTATTTGTGTTAGAGATGAATCATCATTTATTACTATATCAACAGACCGCTGATTAGATTTATCTTATCACTTTTTGTTGCCTTTTTTTCTTTTTCCTCCCCAGAAGTTCTGTAGAACATCTCATGCATATTATTAAGAATCATATTCTATTGTATATTAGCATGAGAAGAACACCCATGAAATTCAGTAGGTGGAGGGGTGTATTACATTGTACATGTGATTTTCCTCTGAGCGATTCCAATGGAGTAGAAAAGTGAAGTCTGAGAATTCAGACTGCTGTGGAAATTGGTGTGAAATCAGAATTGGGTTATTTGGCCCTCAGTTTGAAGTAAAAGTCTAGCTTTCTAGGAAATTGCTAATAATTAATTCTACATTCTACATGCACGAACTGGTTCCTAAATATAAATTTCTGTTAGCTTCTTCTCCCAAGTGAAGTTCTTCTGCTATTTCATTATTATCATTGTTATGCTGGATTGTCCACTCTTTTTTTATATCCTGTGAATCAGGAGAAACTATGTGATTCAGAGGAATTGTGGTGATTTATAGTTGATGTAAGTGAGAGGACATTCAGTCATATTAAAGCTTCAATAGTGCAAATGCATAAGCAGGTATTTGAATTACTGATGCTAATGGAATTACTCACGTGAGTAAAGTTAAGCATAGATGCAAGTGTTTTCAGGATTGATGTCTGTACTTAGGAATTTATATAACTTAAGAATATGGCTCACAACTAAAAAAAACCCAACTTACTAATTGAGTGTGAGCTGTTGGATTTTATTCTAGGCAATTGACTCAAAGATTTACAGTGACTTGATTCTAGAATAATTCCATCAGCTTCAGAGAAGATATGTGGATTTTTAACGTTGTAAATAAGGATGTATTTTGAGCAATTCACTGATCCCTCCTCATATCAGGAAATGTTTGCCAGAGTGAAGGAGGAGCACAGAACTGGACAATTAGTAATACGAATGGTTTCAATCAAATGGTTAAACAGCTCAGCAAGGACATGGTTCCTTTTGTAATAGCATTTGGAATCCAAATAAAACCATCTGAGAGATGTGCTGTTTGTTGTGATGTTAATGAAGGAAACAGAAGACTCTCAACACATCTTGAATTTCAGGGGGGTGCCATCAAGCTATTCTGGGTTTTTAAAAAAAAAAAAAAAAAAAGACAAAAAATTCCAAGCCAACAAACTTCAAATACACATGTAAGAAGCTCATGCTCAGTTCTAATTAACAAAGCTTACCTTTCTCTTGACCATACCCCTTAGAGGTCATCATGTAAACTGTTTAAATTGATAGCAATATTCTGCACCACAAAATTAATTTTACATTGTATACAGTTTTTATTGTGACTTTATCTTGTTTCAAAAGTGCTTACTTTCTGATTTTGTGGATATTACTGACTGGATTACTTTTATTTTGGTTTTTACACAACAGTTATGTTAGAAATTTGCTGTTTTATTCTTACCTTCTTAGTAAAAATCCTTTTATCACACAATGGGTAATTTATATCCATTACCAGCCCTTTCAATCCTTTTCAGTGGTGCTGTCAGTGCCTTTGGCACAGTAATGATTAATGTGATCTAATAATAGTGTGCCATTATATTACCTTAGTAAAACATGTACCAACATCCTATTCAGATCTACCAAATTCATAGCTTCCTATAATATTTTTGTTGAAAGACAGGATTACTATTTTTCAAAGCTGATTTTTTTTTTTTGTACTCCCCCCTCCCCCCTTAACATATTTAATGAAATTCACAATTCTTTGCCATGGTAATCTTTGTGCATGCATTTGAGCTTGATGGGTGAATTTTATATCATTCTGCATTATTATGATTTGTTAGGCAAATTGTTTGATGTGTAAAAAGAGGTATGCATTACATTGTTTTGTTTAGTTAAGGGTGCATTTTAAGCATTCAGTACCTTCTGATTATTCTGCTGTATTTATCATAGGGTGTGTATTTACATCATATATATGCAAGAATAAGCTTTTGAGCTAAAATGTGTCTGTCTCTCTTGCATTCTTACCCAAATACTGCCACATCCTACAGAACTTGTGCTCCTCTGCCCAACGGAACAAGTTTTGGTTACTAGGACTACAGTTGCTGTAGTCCTCTCTGGCATTAGAAAAGTGCAGAAGGCTGTCCAGCTGTGAGCTGGAAACTGGGATTTTGCAGTGCTATGTCTGCAATTTGAATCCTAGATCCATATGTTTGAAAAACAAATCAATACACATGTACCTTGTATTTGAGGATCAACCAGATATAACATTGCTTGAGCTCAAACTCTAGTTGTCAGGTAGTACCGGTCCACCCTAGAAGCAGAGAAACTATCCAGAGGACAAATTTTTGGTGACAAAACATGTCGGTGCTTGTAAAAGCATTGGAGTTGTGTATGCCTGTGCCTTCCACTCATTCCAGTTATGTACCTCATGCAGTGTAGGAGTTTGCTGCTGCTCTTCCACTGAGCACCGATTTCCCCCACTCCTCTGCAACAGGGGGGACCTTAGTCAAGACATTCTTTCCAGACTTGGGTTCACCTGTTTAATAGTGCTGCTACTCAGCACGGCTCAAGAGTTTGGATAACACTTCATCTTTGCAAAGCAACTTAAATTGTCATCACCCAAAGATGCCATTATTGCAGTCAGGGAGTCACATACTTAACTCTCTCCCAGTCAAATCAAAATGAAACATCATGTCCACATTTTAACTCTGCTATGTGATGTTCTGTTAAATACGTACTCGCACTGTTTCATCGTACCACAATAAATAATGAATGAGGAAAATATTTTAATCTTGTCAATACTGGCAATGTCTAAAACGGAGGCGAGTGTGTGTATGCATTTATGTGGATTCCTTATTTGATTTAGACTAAGCGATACAGCTGTAACATGATTTGAAATATGCAATCAATGTAAACAAAGAAAAATATTTTGAATGCAGTGTATAAACTGTGTGGTTCTTTAGACGTATTTTTAGGAAAAAAAAAAAAAAAAAAAAGATGATGAAAGTCATACCATATAACAACAATACCACTACTGGTGGTACATGCATCAGCTTTTATTTTCTACTGTAGTAAAGACAGTCTTAAGCCTTGGACACTTAAAGGTATTCTTCTGTCTTCCACATAGCTGATTCTTGATGAAATAACAAGAAATGGAGGTGGGGGGCGGGGGATGTGGTGTGTGAGTGTGGGGTTGGAATAAAGCCTGAAATCTTGGTTAAACATTGTAGTCAAAACATTTAAGGAAAGTTGAGAAAGATGCTTTTCTTTTTTTTTTTTTTTAATTAAGATACAGTAATTTACTAAACAGAAAAACCTTTCATGAAGAAATCACCAAAATCAGTTTACTAATGGAGATATGATTAGTTAAAGCTCCAACAGAGCTGTACCTGTCTTAAGCTAGAGGTGTTTTAGGTTGCACCTGTCACTGGACTTTATAGCATGCAAAGTATGTTATGTCTTACTGCTTATTACTTGTGGATCCTGCAGTGGTACTAGTCAGGACCAAGATGCAATGAAACAATGGTGGCTTTTTTTTTTTT
>VWZI01002903.1:614605-632096 GCA_013396835.1 Psilopogon haemacephalus | reverse complement strand
TCTGAGAATAGAATGGTCAGTAAAATGTTTCTCCTTCCTCTCTTTGTGCACAACTCAAAATAGATGTAGTAGACTGCACAATAAACTTTTGCATGCTCTGGAGTGTTTCAGGGCATCACTGCTTGTTTCTTGTGTTGTTTCTTTCAATGGGAGATTATTGTAACAAGTTCAAAAGACACCAGGTGGCTTTGGGGTGTTTTATAGCTTTTCCTTCAGTAAAGTGGGATTGGAAGTTGGTGAATTTGCCAGTGAAGGGTTACTTCATCTGCTGATCTTCTTTTTTTCATTCTGATGGGATTGAGGCTCTTAAGTGTCATCTCTGGGAGTATGGCTGGTTAGAAGAGGATCCTGTTGCAGCTGTGTAAGCTGTTGAACAGTACCATTACAGTTCACTGCCCATGTTTAGGCTCCTATCTGTATTGCTCTACTGTGGTCCTTACCACACTTGGGTAGGTCAGGAAGTGGCATAATTTCTGTGATTTTGATGGAAAGGTCTCCTAGTAAGCAGAGGAAGAAGACGAAAATAAAATTTTTAAATCTTGGGCTAATTCTTGGAAGATGGGAAAGCACAAGAGGAAAGTGCTTTTGGCTTTTAAAGGCTAATTTTGTCTCCTGTAAGGCCATCAGGTCAATGAGTAGAAGTGGTGACTGGTAATTCTTGGGTTATATTACTAGCCACTGAATTACTCTGTGACTTCAGTAATGAAACATAAATGCTCTGTCTGTTCCCCAGTGGGCATAATACCATTTACCTGTCTCAAAAAATGCCTTGTAATTTAATTAACACTTGGAGTGCTCTTTGAGATCCTTAGATAAAAGCAGGCAAAATGAGTCAATTGTTACAGAAATCCCAATTTATGCCCATTTAAAAAAAATTACACTTAGTCTTGACTTTTTCAAACCTCAAATAATGTTTGATAGGAGTTTGGGGCTTTGTTCTTACTGGTCCTTAGAGTCACTTATTCTTAGTGATTTGCATAGGCATAGTGTAGGTATTACTTTTTTGTTCAACAGAGGGTTTTTGTGGATCATAAATTACCAGTCCCTATGCAGGGAATCTGTTTCTGAGAGAAGCATGTGTTTTCAGAGGAGAATTTGAACTGTGCAGGAAGAGTTCTGCATGTCTTCGACGTACACTTTTTATTGTTTTAGAGGAAAAATGTTTCAATTTTTAGTTCTGCACTGGGTGTAATAGCTTGGTCTTTGTTTCATGAAGTATGCCAGTATATTGCTGATGATAAATTACACGTGACTGTACTATTGTATCTGCTGCTATTCAGCAGTTGTATATAATCACCATATCCTGTCATGGCCAGATTACTGAGCAATGACCAAACCAAGTATTTCATTTATATGAACAATCTCTTGTTCATCTACCTTTTGGGCTGATTTAAATATTTAATTGTATATGTACTTCTATTTAAATAGATACTTTGTAAGCCAGCTGAGATTAACACTTAAGTTGTTTTTGGGTTTTTTTGCATTCTCCTCTGGCCTTCTTATTTTATGAAAGTAAAGAACTTTCATAAAGACATGCAGGAGTACTTGTAGAAAGCAAGCTACAACTTTGCCCACACCCAGTTTTTCATTTTATTTAGGAAATAGATCTCTCTCTCTAAAATCATAAACCTGTTTGCTCCTAATTCATTGTCACATGTCTTCCTTACCAGCTCCATCCATTCATATGGAGTTTGCTGCCTATCGCTCAATTTTCTTTCCAGAGACTGCACACAACTACCTGGATACAGCTGGGCTCAAAGTAAGGCTCTTGGCAAAAACATCTATGTTCACACACGTTCTCCTTTTTGATCTACTTCCTGCCACTATCTTATTTTAAGCACTCAAAAGGAGTTTAAACACGCTTTTAGATAAGCAGATAATCTCAACAAGCATCTTACAGCTAGCAAAAATGTTGCACACCTGTTTGTACACAGCCGTTATGGTAAGCAAGTCTGTCATTCCCTTCTGGTATTAAAACTGCCATTATCTTGAAGTTTTAAGTTGTACTGTTTGTATAATAGTGCATAATAACACCTACAAGGGAGTTTATATCTTCCTTATTCTTTCCTTCATCTCCTCTAGCAGTTGTTTCAGAAGATGCCTTTTGGTCTTGCTTTGATAATTTAGATAGTCTGATGCCATTGTGACTGAAACTGAAGGCTGTTTTTCAGCTTTAATGAAAATCTGGGAAGGCCAGAATAGCTCCAGTGATCTGCCAGTGCTTTTCAAATATTTTAGGGTAATACACGCTTCTTCTAACATAAAATGTTAGTGGTTTTTTTTTTTTTTCCGTTTTTTTTTTTTCTTTTTCCTTTTCTGACTTCCTTTCCTTTTTAAATTCTGTTGCATCTTAATTTTTCACCACACCTTACTGCAGAAGGTTTGCAGGAAAGGTGGACTGGGAGATGTCTGCGAAGTTCATACTTTTGCACAGCTGTAATGACAGGTGACAGTGCTAGGAAGAAGTGCAATTGCTCAACAGCAGTGCAGACATCTGTCCATGTGTAAAAGATTACCTGAGAGTATCTTGCTTTGAGAAGGGCTGAACGTGTGCAGCCATAACACTCAGTCAAAAAGCAGTAAGCTTCTCTCCCTTTTTCCCTCATGCTCCTCCTCTGGAATGTTAACATTTCTACCAAAATTGTGACCGCATAAAAATAGAGCCCATCTCAACTCTCTTAAGAGTGATCTCAAGTGCTGCTTTGAACGGATGTTGTCCAGTGAGCAAAACACTGGAGGAAAATTCTTGTATTCCTTTTATTTCCTGTGGGTTACTGCATATTGCATAGCTGACCAAATATGCCAAGACTATGGAAAAAGAGAAAATGACAAGATGACTCTTTCCCCCAAACAGTAAACACACATTGCAGCCTGGCTTCTTATTTGAGAGTGCAAGATTTTACTTTTTGAATAACTACTGTATTTTAACAATAGGCATCAAGTGGTTGCTATGTGATACACAACAGTGTTTTTCATGAACTTTTGGCTGCTGAATAGGCCCAGCAAATATGGGTTCTTACCCTTTTAGTTTTCTGGGTCAATTCATTTTACACAAAGGAGGGAATGATAATTTGAGTTGTAGGCAGAGAATGTTTTCTTCACATGGTAGGAAAGATGAAAGCTGGTTTTATTTGATTTCTTTTTAAATTAAAAATTATAATTCTTTACAGAGTTACAAATAATTATCTTATTACTAAAGGCATCTTGGTAGCTTGTTACAGTCTTTCTCTGTAAAATAATTGCTGATTGTCACTGCAAACTAAAAGCTGAGGAGGAGGGGAAGCATATAAATATATATGTAATGTGTATGTGAGGAAATGATGATTATTTTTCTAGATGTTACCTGATTACCCTAAAAGTAAAGATCTGGGTGAATAGTTTTTTGTTTGCTAAATGATACTGGTCATTTGCAAACAAGAACAGCAGTTCAGAAAACACCTTTTTATCTTTAAATGCTGAGCCCTTTCCTACTCGGGGGTCAGAGAGGACAGTGTCTATCAGATTTAGTTGGCTTCCTGATGGGACACCACATTGAGGATGCTTTTATGTTCTTAACTCCTGTTCTTCTGTTGTTGGAATCCCATGGAGCAGGGTTTCTGAAAACTGGATTTAAAATCTGCATGAGAGCAGGAGCTGACACTTGAAAATGCAGGAGAGAGACAGGTGAGGTGTTAGAAGAGCAGGCAGGCAAGAACAGTGATGCATAGGCTTAATGGAAGCTTATGTGAGGGAGGAGGAGGTCTCCAGAAGAAGCAGTGAAGGAGACCATTTAGGGTAGGGAGAGGAAGGGCATTTAAGTTAGGAAAGGGGTGAGAGAGAAATAATTTGTGGCTGTGCAAAAATCATAGAATCATTAAGGTTGGGGACACAGTTTCTGACACAGGCCATCATGCCTTTGGCCTTCTTGGACACCTGGCCTCACTGCTGGCTCATGTTCAGCCAGCTGTCCACTGACACCTTCATTTGCTTTTCCAGTGGGCTGCTTTCCAGACACTTCCCCCAAGCCTGTAGCATTGCTTGAGGTTGTTGTGACCAAAGTGCAGGACCTGACACTTGGTCTTGTTAAACCTCATTCCTTTCACCTCAGCCCATCAATTTAACCTGTCCAGGTGAAGAATTGGACAGCTAAGATAGGATGAGTGAAAGCTTATCATGCTCTTTTGCTAGGTGTTCCTGATACAAGACCTATCTTAACCAAATTAATGCAGAATATCATCTGTGTAGGAAGTTCATCAAGGCTTGGGAAAGTGGGTGGATGAACCATTGATGATGTGCTGTCTGCTACTGTTGGTATTATACTGGATTTGCTACTTCAAGGAAAGTACAGTAGTAATTACTCTTCCTTTTGCTGTGTATGACAGCAGCCGCCAGTGCTCACTGAAGTACCACAGTGAGACATGTACATCTTTCTCATTTAAAAACAAAATTTTCCGGAGTATTCCAGCATTCATTCTCTAAGGCTCTTTTCTGGTCCTTTCTCCATACTGCCAGAACACAGCTCTAGAACCAAGCTCCAGAAAGGCTCCATTTCATGCCATCTTTCCTTTAATCTGGGCAAAATTTCACTGAATGATCCCAGTTGCTGTTGTTTTCTGTTTGTGTCATTTACATGGTTCCATCTTTTGGAATAAATGTACAAAATACCAGATATTAGTGCTGGGAAGGCTTGTGTTGGATGTTGCTGTTTCTCTGATTCAGTCAAGTTACTATGGTGAAGATTGTGCATCCTTACCAGCCAGCAAAGTGTGAGTGTTTCATCTTTCATAAAGAATTTCCCTACAATGAAGACTCACTGTGTTCTGACAAATCTTCAGAGAATTCTATTTCTCTCCCTGCTTGCCCAGTTGCCCATCTCTTAAAAGTACCTATTGCCTCTTTTCGGTTGGCTTCATTCCAAATCTAGTTGTGAAGGACATACCTGTTTTCTTTGGTATCAGACATTGGAAACCTGTCCCCCTTCCCAGATGATAATAGGGATGGCTTGCTCAGATAGAAATAAAATTCTTTCATGGTTGGCATTTTTCTTCTTCTTCTTCTTCTTTTTTTTTTTCTTCCTAGGCATTCCATGTGAAGCATTTATCATTGGGATAATTTTCACTCTCAAAGTCATATCAGACACAAAGCTGTCTTCAGGGCTATTTCTTCTAGTTCACTGGACAGCTGTTCTGCCTGAAAAGAAAGAAAAGATCATATATCAGTCGAAGACTTCAGTAGAATCCTTATGTTCTTTAACTAATAGGAAAATCCTAACTGTGAGTTCTTGATCTTCTGACTTCTCCTTTTTCAGTGTGGAGAACTGCATATATATATATTTAATGTTTCTTTTGTGTGTTGTCTTGATGCTTGGAGGGTGCTACAGACTCATCCTCACTGGTGACAGCCACATCATAAGCAAACAGATTTCTTATCCCTGTGACTTAATTGATCCTCTTCTGAATGTCACTATGGGCAGAAATTAGTGCTACTTAGCAGAACCAAGGCTCTTATCTTTGCTCTGCTGATGGTGAACTAGTGATTTCCAGTGAAAAAAGACTACAGGGCTGAAGCTGCATCCTTCTTAACTGGTACAGATGACTGTATTTACTCATCATTCTGCATTACTGTAACTCCATTACACTGAAATAACTATCAGGTAATAAATTCCCTTTTTGTTAATGAATGTATTATTAATTATGCCTTTACCCTAGTCTGCGATGCTAATTTAAAGAAGATTCAAAGTACTATAAAAATTCCTTTCCTTAAAAAAAAAAAAAAAGAAGAAAAGAAATCAGAATGCTTTCTACAATTTCCCAAATAATGTATACATATAGTAACATAATTGAGTTTAGCATGTGTTCTTTCATCTGGAAGTGGAGAGAGAAACACGTTAACTGAACTTGGGTTCTGCCATTTTAGCCTAGCAGTTGTTACAGAATGAAAAGCATCTCTGGTGCAGTGTTTTCTGGCCTTGTTTCTGGCCTGTCTTAGAAACCATTTGCACAGCCCAGAGCAGCACCATGAAGGCAAAGTGGAACCAAGCTGAAGGCTGACTTGGAGGCAACAGTAGCCCAAGGAATCTGTTAAGCTAACTTGAACAGGTTTTTTTTGCACACAAGAGGAAAAATTGAAGCTGAACTCCAAGAAGAGTTTTGTATCCACCTATTGCTGATCTTCAAAGCTATTGTCAACAGTCTGTTACGTGTTCATGCTATGTCAGTATTTGATGGGATTTTCAGAGCCCAGTCAATGCTACGTGGGGCTCAGTGATATAGAGATATTGCACTGTTTTGATGTCTTTTACTGAAAGAGACCCTCTCTTCTCTTAAGCCAGCAGATCTTGGCTATGGTAAGGCTTTGCAAGGGCTGTCTGGCCTGGATTATTTTACGTAGGATTGCAAGCAAAATTAAGGCATAAGGCAGCTAATTGTGCAGTGAAAATGAGGTATGAGAAAGGAAAGATGTGCCAGCACAATTGCTGTAAATTCTTACATTTACATATACTTAAAGGTGTCCTGATCCAAAATTTCTGGAAGCAAATGAATTTATTGATTTTTAGCAGATGTTGGATCCTATTGCTTGCTGTATTGGATCAGAATATTGGGTCATCAAATGCCATTGATTATGACTAGGGGCAGAAGATTTAGAGGAAGAGGGAAGAAACCCATGATCAGTCATTGCAGAATAAACTCTCCTAAAGAATGTTGTAATTATAAGCAGGACACATGGCCAGTGTATAGTTTCAAATGAAGGGAAAACAATGGGGATGATTTAATTCTCTTTTGCTTTGAAATAAAGAAATGATTATTTTTATTTAATCAATAGACTGTAGGGTTTGATGTATGGATGGAAACTTAACCATTATCAGTGGAATAATATTTCTGGTTAAGCATTTCTCATCAGGAACTTGTTTGACCTGTGAGCTGCTCCATTTTTTAAACTTAAATGTCTTTATTAGAGAACTTCTTAAGATTGTTGCAGTGCCAGCATGGGGAGTGTGTGTGTCTGTGTGTTTCAATATAGATGCATCTTGTAGGAAAGGAGATAAACCTTTTCCTTTGTGCACACACATGTGATTTATCAAACATGCTGCATTACTCTGTCTTTACAGTAAAATGTACAGGGGATGTGAATTACTCTATCTGTGTAGGATTAGAAACTGTTCTGTCTTATGCTCAAGAAGAGGATTAGTCTGCAGATAATGTGCAGATAATTTGCTTTTAGTGAGGCACTGCAGCTTTAGGTCAGTGGAATCAACTTTATCAAGGTAAAAGGAGTAAGAATTGGTATGAAACAATATAGTGTAGTTGACCACTTGTAGAACTTTCAAGATGACATCAGAAAGACATCACCTTGTACTTACTGAAGAGTTGCTTTTTCTGTAATTCAAAAAATTATATTTTTATTAAAAAATAATAAAAATAATCTCCTGTAAGTGTTGAGTAGCTTGAAATTCACCAGGTATTTTGCATGCATGATTTGCAGCATTATGTGCCAACAGCTCATTTAAATATGAAGCATCTATGGACTATTATTTAGGAATTTTTCAACTGTTGATTTTAGAATTGAGGATTTTATGAGCTCTTGCATGCATGGTGGTGCATTATTTGTATACAAAAGCAGACAATAATGAGAGAACGGTCCTAAAATATAGTGCATATCTTTTTTGTGATTAAGGTAGGAAATGCACAGTATATGAAGAAATACAATATGCATTCCATTTGATTTTAGGTGTGGCAGGAGCAATTACGATTTCATAACAGTGGGAGTAACATGACAGTTCAAAAGCACAGTGAGAAGATTATGTTTTTTTATACATAACAATGTAAATTCTTAAAATAACAATGTAATTTTTTCATTTCTCACTGGATATCAGGATAATCCAGTTTACAACAATTTATTCTCAAAAGGTATGGTAAAAATAGATATATCATTCTGGAGTGTGGTATAATACATTAATTTTTACAAGTGAGTTATGAAGATGTACAACTCAGGACCTAGGATAAACATCATATTCCTTAATTAATCCATTACACTATGGCACACATGTGCCACTTTTATTACTCTAAAATGAAATATGAGGGGGTGGGGGTGAAGCTGCTTTTTTTCTGTATTAGAAAACCTTTCTTTTAAAATCATAAAAAAGTACAATCTAATGCACTAAACACTATTAATGAGTTAGACATCTAAATTCCTTGAAGACTTGTAAGATAAAGAGCCATCATCTTCTGGTAATCACATTCAAATCCATTCTTCAGCTCACATGTTTTAAAGCTTATGGGTGCAGTTCCTGTGTGTTTAAATGATTCCAGATCACTTGTATTCCAGCTAGAGAATGCGGGTGAATCTGTAATTGAGCAACAATACAGGAACAGTGGTAGCAAAGGAATGAAGAAAAGAAAAAAAAAAAAAAATCTGCCACTTTATTATCTCTACATGCAGTATTTTATAGTCACTGTAACTGCCCATACAGATCTACAATGAACCTTCTTCTCCTACAGGTCTTACAGCTTTCAGCCAGCATTCTCTTTTCTACCCCATTACAGAGCCCTGGCAAAGATGGTATATTTATTTAAGGGATAATAAACTCCTTATTTCTAGAGGAAGGATGGCAAAATATCCACCACTTCTTAAGAACTTCCATAGCTGAGGCTAGTGGAATTCACTTTGGTTCTGAGTGTGGGTGGGTGTCATGTTTTAACCACAAAACTTTATTTACAGATGGGGCTGAATATTAATCTTTTAACGATAAACATTTTGCATTTACAGTAAAGGACCTACAAGAGCTTTCATCATCCTTTGGTTAAAGAATTAAACCTCACCACACTCTGGCCAGCTAGGTAAGTTGTATTAGCCCTTCAGGTCAAAGTAATTGTGTTTTGGGAAGGTGGGGTGATGTTCCTTAACACCTGGCACTAGCAGAGTTCTCCAGGGCACATGTTGAACAGACTCCAGACCTCCCTCACTTCCCAATCTACAGCTCCTCCTCGATGCAGTCCATTTATTTGATTATCTAGTATGGGAACTGCTTTGTCAAACTTTTTTTTCCTTCTCATGTTCTACGGTGGGGTGCTGAAATAATTATTTGCAGCTTGCCTTCTAAACTGTATCAGAATTTCCTGATATCAAATCTGTAAGTTTATGAATGTGTGTTTTGTGTGCCCAAGAGCAAATGATCTTTAAGATATCTATGTGAATGCATTTTAATGTGATTTTACAATGTTAGGCTATCTGTCACTATCTATCATTTCTAAGTTCTGATACTAATAGAATTCAGTGTTTGTCAGTTTACATTAGAATAAGAGCAGGCATAAGGCAACATAAACCAAAAAACTATTAATGAAAAAAAACCCACTGATTGTATATTGAAGACATGAAGTATAATATAAATTAGCACAGTACAAAGAAATAAGTTTTTTTTGCTATCTCAGCAGTAGAAGAATAGCTCTGCTTTTGTCCATATGTCTGTGTCACCAGGTTGTTATTTCTTTTGTTTAGTCATATAATAGAATGTGTTGAGACATATTATCCTCAACTTGTGTAACAGCCTACAAATACTGATTGCAGTTTGAGCTTGTTATGGAAAAGTATTGCCCTGTGGATTGAGAAAATGACCAACAGCGGACTATAATCTATGAAGCTGAGAGTAAAATTGCCAACTAGAGGTCATTTTTCAAACCAAGGGGCAATAGTTTTCTACTATAAACTGAATATTACAGTCAGTATATGTTTTATTAAACCATTTAAGAAACTTGGGAGCACTTTCATTTAAACTTCTTGCTTGATGTGGCTCAGAGAACAGGCCCAGGGCAGCTCACAAAAGAGGGCTGGCATAGTCTCTATAATAAATATTCTGTATACTCAGTAATTATGAAAGCTTAATGGTGAATGGCCATATACTGCCATCATTCCACATCCTTAGCAGCAACTGAAGTCACAAGATTTGTGCATAAAAATCAGTGCAGGCTGCTGTTTCTCACTGTAATACTGTGACAGACTGGGCCCAAACAGTCTAAAAGATGAAAAGGAAAATGCTTTTTCCCTTTTCTGTACTCTTTCAGGTGTTTTTTTGGTTTTTCCTACTAAAGTATGTAGACAAGGGATCTCTTTTTTGCCACTCATATGGGGCTAACTGTGTAGTGTTTTAGTCAGTAAGAGAATTCCCATTCTGGAATAACAGAAATGACAACACCACCATGCATGAACCAAGTGAAACTTTGATTCTCCTTCTTCAACACACCTTGCATATTCATAAAAAGCTCTCCTGTCCTGTGCCCAGGAAACCGAAGTGCATTTAGCAGCTGTTGGTCAATCTAAGTGACTTCTACTGTTAGTAGATTGTCAGTACAAAATCCTTGATGATCTTCAGGTTTTAGAAATAATAATAGGGAGTTCTAGCCTCTCTGCAAAATGGGGGCAAAGGAAAACGAGAAAGACCATCATGGTTTGGGCAGAAGGGAACCAAATAAAAGCTTTCACCTTTTCCTAGAGAGTCCCTGAAGGAAGTGTTTTGCTTAGACCTCCTTCTGGAACGGCTCTTTAGCTTTTCTGCAAGATTTGATGTCAACTTGTCTGTCTTGCAGGATTTCCAATTTTCTCTCTTGGGGCAAAGCTCACAGAGTGGTTTTGTGACATAAGCATGTCCAATACTGCTACGCTGTCAACAGTAAATGTATTGAAGTTACTGCCTAATTTGCAAGTTCACTTGTCACAATTATGCATCTAAATTGTGCATTCACATAACCATCATTAGAGATTCCTATCTGCACTTGCCAGATTAATGCATAGTTACAGCTATATCATGGGCAAATCAGGCACAAAATTTCTTTTTGCCCTTTGAGTTTTTGAAATCCAGATTTTACATCCATATGTGTGTATATATTATGCAGACAGACATAATTTTCTAATGGTCATAATTTTAAAGGTCTACATAAAACTTTGCCACCTCAGTAAGGGTGATGGATTAGAATAATAAAAATTGGAGCAGCAGAAGTCCTGTTACACATCTAGTCCATCTTTTTGACATTACAGGATTGTTCCCTACAGGGTATTTTCTAATACTTTGAATGGAGCAGATTTAAATGTCCCAAGCAGTGAAATTCCCATTAAAGTTTCACAGATATAATTCAAAGGATGTTTTTTTTCTGTCACTTTTTCTTAAAATAATCAGATTACTCTCTCATGTTGCTTATGACTTCAGGGACCTGCCCTTTGTGTATTTTCTGGGTGTTTCCTTGTTTCTAAATATGTGCAGTTGCCATAAATTAGTTTGGTGATGACCATGCTCTCTTTTCTCATCTGCCTAACACTGTCTCTGATCATGAGGTTTTGGTGTTGGTTTTTTTTTTCTTTTTTTTTTCCTTCCTTCCTTTTCTTTTCTCCAAACTCTCTTGTAGATCAAAAGACAGGGCCAAATGAAGATGTTGGATGTATTTCATAATATATGCACACTCTCTCTATTTCATTATGTATCTAGTCTGTGTTGATTTCTAGGAGGATGTTGTTTACAGCTCTGTACTGGACACTGTAAAAACATAGAATTAATCTCATTTTTAGCAATGCTTTAGCAAGCTGAGGGTGTAGAAATATAGGGTTGTTAGTTTCTAGAACATTTTTATTATGCACTTTCCATTTTGATTGACAACTATTAGTATTTTAAGATGACAGAACTAAAACTTAGCTGCCAGATAGCATCAAACATAATGTATGCTAAGTAAACAGAAGCATGTGAGCAGGATAATATTTATTGTATGGTTACATAGCAATGTGGGAAGAGACTAGAAAGAGAATTTTCCTCCAAGAAGGATATTTGATATTTTATGCTCTTTAGAAATACAAACATGGGATTGAACTTTGCACCCTGTTTCCTCAGAGTAGCATGCAGGTTTATTGCCTATCCTGACTGAGTTGTTCTCAAAAGCTTCCATTATTCGTCTTTTTCTTTTCTCTCAAATTGCTTGTAGGAGAGGACTAGAAGGTCCTTCTGAGATTAATTTTCTAAGTCTTCTGCTTTACTATTTGATGATTTGCCTTGCAGCTTCAGCCAAAATTTGTACTGAACTGAATCCATATCCAGTGATTTGGACAGAGAGCTTGATGGTCCAAAGAGAGCTTGAGTTGAAAGTCTGGAGGGGCAAGAGACACAGTCAAGAAGTGTGCAGTTGGAGATTCTTGAGCAGAAGGATGATGCGTCTATGATAATTGATGGGACTGATACTTTTCACCAAGTTTTGTTCTCAGGGGTAAATTATTTTTCCCAGCCAATGGGACAAAAAGTATGCCAAGTGTGGGGAGTTTTTATTTTCCCCTGAGCATGCCTTTACTTACAGTGCCTGACTCATAATGGGGCTATTAGGCAGCACTTTTAAATAGTTGCAGTTTCTAACTGCAGTTAGAATGTCTTTAAACGTGAAATTATGTTAAACAAATACCTGATCATATAGCATTTTTAATTAAATGTCTGGTCAAGATCAGCATTCATTGCTTAATCATATATAGTACATCACACTTTATTGTTGGGAAGTTCTCTTTTGGATTATAACCTCTTCTTTCTTAATGGTGAGTGGTTGGCTGCTGTAGCATTCATCCAGTGCACCTTTTGTGTTAGAATCATGGAACAGTTTAGGCTGGAAGAGACCTCAAAGATCATTCAGTTCCAAACCTTGCCATGGGCAGGGACACCTCCCACTAGATCAGGACACTCAAGACCTCATCCAGCCTGGCCTTGAACACCTTCAGTGAGAGAGCAGCCACAACCTTCCTGGGCAACCCATTCCAGTGTCTCGTTCAGTGTTTGCTTCAGCTTTTCAGTCCTTGAAAGTGGTTTTCCTGTTGACTTGTGCTTGGCACTAAAAAATACCAGTCTTAAAATATTTGTTATGAATCATGATTGGTGGGAGCGCTGAAGGTGCTTGTGGAAGTACAGCTGGTGAATTGTAGTTCTTATTGATCAGGAAGTTGTGCCAGTCTGACATACTTGTGAATTGTTACCTGTCCTGTTACCAATTTCTGTCTAATCTCTTCTTGGCTATCTCTGATGCTCACGGTTCTTTTGTTTTGGGCATTAATATTCACATTTCAGAATGCCGTATCTAATGACTGGTCTCACTTTGAGGGAACAGTGGCATGTTATGGTGGAATAAAGTGTCAAGATGTCTTGGGTAAATAAGCCAGTTGATGTGGGAAGAGAAAAAAAACTTCATCTGGCTAAAAAACAAGTGGAGAGGAAAAGCTGTAGTGCATCATTGCCATTGAAAACAAAGGCACTACCCAGCATAAATGAAGAAATATGTCATTCGTGTCCACAGCTGTAGTTTGAGTGAGGGTGCTTATATGGGGTTTGGGATTATATTGAACACCCTTTCAGGTTACCTTTCTGCATTTTGCAGCCGGGGTTCCTGTAAGCTCTAAGATAGCCCAGTAGACTGCCCACTGCAAATTGTGATGTTTTGTACTGAGCCTTATGAAGGACTGCATTAGAGATGTCACACAACAGGACTTAAACTACAGTCTCAGATCATCAGGGTCAGGATTTTAATGCCATCAGTCTTTTCAACTTGAGTATCTTTGTCTGTGCAACTCAAATGCTTGCCTGGGGATGGCATTGATATTCGATAGGATCTTCAAATGCACCAGAGATCAGATAGAAAATATGTATATATTGTATGCATGTATTGTATGTGGCAGCTAGGCATAGTAATGGACTAATGCATTAATGTATACAGTGTCTTTATTATATACTCAAGTAGAAAAAAGTAGATGTTTCTATTTATTAGTTGTGGGGGTGTTTTTTATTGTTTGTTTGTTTTTTGTCTTAGGTGTTTCTATCTTTGACTGATACAAATATTTTGGAATCTAAACATATCTTCACAATACTGTTGTGTCTTTGTTCTGGATTTCTTTCATCTCAACTTATCAACACAGTATATGAGCCATTTTATCCTACAGTGTGATCATCATCCTAGTGTGTATTTGCTCATTAATGTCAGGTTAAGATCTAAAGAAATATGAAAGTAGGAGTGCTTTCTTTCTTTTTCTTTTTTTTTGTACTAATTTTTTTATACTAATAATGATGGAAATAGGAAAACTACAGTACTGTGGCTTTGGGGGGGAAAAAGCATACATGTTCTCAAGTACTGTACTATTTCCAGATTTTGGTTGGCTTAAGTATTAGTATTCAACATGACCTTACAACAAAACCTTTGACCAAGTCTCTCTTTGTAGAATAATGATAGTTTTGGTACATTCTATCCCTTAAACTGAAATGTATATGAAATGCATATTCTAATCTTCATGTTTTTTTCACTGAATGGATTTTTTTTTTTTTAAATCCATGTCCACTGCATAAGTTCATGAATGGTTTGCTAAGGTCTATTTTTATATACCTCATATTCACAGTGAAGAAACTTTACAAGAAAGTACCAATGGAAAAATGTTAGCCCTAATTTTTATTTTTTAAACTAATTTTGATAACTAGTGGGACATGCAGTTGTTAAAGGAGCTCCTCTCCCTTGTTTTATATGGGTTTGAGGGGGAAAAAAAAAGTTTCTGGTTCTCAACTTAGACCTGAAGTTTTTCTTGAAAGGTTGAGAGGGAAGGGGAGAGGGATGTATGAATGAGTCAGGGAGAACACAACGTACACACTAGGGTTTGGGTATTTTGTCTAAGTAAAGGTGTTGAAAATTCTAACAGTTGCAGTGTGCCTTTCTCCACTACATAAATGAGCAGAATCTTGGTCACACGCAGCAAAGAATGTCCAAATGGCAGCACAGGGAGAGTGATTTGGGGTGTATAAGGACACAAGGGAGGCTAACCCACAGAAGGTCCCATGGGGAATGACAGGGCAGTGATCCTTGTGCTGAGAACAAGGGTCGGATGCTATTTCCCAGCTGAGCAAAAGCTTGAATCATAAGAGGTTTGAACTTGATGCATGTGAGTCATTTCAGGGAGGTCAGCTGCATGCTGAAGGTGTTAGTTGGATCAGTCTTGTTCAGACTGCTCTTCCCCTCACCCACCCCACACCACTTCAGCTAAGCCAAGTAGCCATTTCATTTACACTGCCTCAAAATTGTTCTTTCCTTTTGTGGGGACAAACCCCCACCTGTTATGCTATATAGTAATAAAACATATTAAAACATAAATGATAAAATGTAAGGGTAGTGTTTAGACCTTCTCAAGCTGTTTCTGAGTTGCAATGTTGGTTTTGGACTGCTTGGGGTCAGAACCAAATTCTCTGATAATTTTCAGCATGTGTACCTATAATAATGAGTTGAGCAGCTATGACTTTGTAATTTCAGTCCTTCCTGAGAATCACCATGTCTGCTTCTACTTGCTGCTTTATTGGTTTTAGAAGCTGTCAGTTTTCAGTCCTCTTCAGATTCTCTCCCCAACAGAAGGAGGCAGAGAGGTCTTACTACTTTTTTTCTGCATTCAGAAGATTAAAAAAGAAAGAAACCCACAGTCTAGCTCTGCTGAGCTGGGTTTATTGCAGTAAGTTGGCATCCTAGGGCACATTTTTTTTTCCCAGTATCTTGAAGTTTTTAGCAAGACTTTTCTCTTATTTGAAAACTAAACACAGTTTGAGTTCCATTTAAGAAGGAGTTGTAGTCCTGCAATACTAATTTGTACGTTCCTAACCCTATTCTAGTGTGCTTTTAGTAATGTAGTAATCCTGTGTGAAACCTTGCAGATTTATTTACAAGTTTAGGATTGTTTTGTTTTGTTTTGTTTTTTTTTTCTTAAACTGCAAACTATATCTCTCAGTGTTTCAGTCAACAGCATTAGGCAGGGTTTCAATCTGGGTAAAACTCATGGCAGAAAAGCTGCAGAAAGCACAAGGAGATCTAAGGCATTTTTGTACTATCCTACTGAGGTGCACATTTTGAGTTCAGTTTATAATAATAGTATTTATTATTGTATTAAGATTTATTGGATGTCCCAGTCTAGTGGTTTGGAGGTCCTCTTTACTGATAGGCATTGTCAGTGTGAACTTTTCCAGATGAGCCAAATAATTTATATCAAGGAACTGGCCTTCCAGCCTTGGCATTAGGGCTAAGAATATCAATTTAGTTACCAATTAAAATAGTACTGACTTTTTAATGTTAGTTTGTCTCATGAAGTACCAAGCATAAAAAGAGACACAAACTTGCACAAACATCCAACGTGATATAATCTGTCTCCCTGGAAATAACACTGCCATTTCTCCCTCTGTGAGAACAAGTTGGTTTGTGGGTTTTTTTTTTTGTTGTCATTGTTTTTGTTTTTTTTTTAAAGGTTGTTGACATCTACTTCAATTAAGATTATTTTTATCATAAATATTTTCAATTTTTTTCTTCTGTGCAGTTCAAGTCTCCATGTACTCTGGAAGTTTCTGTAGTGTGTAGCAAGCCACCTCTGTTCAAATACAGCCCTCTGTTTGGAAAGGGGAATGGTATGACAAATGTATTCTGTTGAAAGGCCCTAAAATAGCCAAGTGGGATTTGTACTCTCACTTCCTTGCTTTAAGCCAGCCCTTAACTATGACAAATAAGAGCAGTAATAGTGCTGTGACAGTTGACGCCATCTCCAGCCTCCTCCTCAGCACTCTGTGCACTCACAGGGCACCCCTTTGGTACCACCAAATGTCCTATGCTCATGATGTTCATAGAATCAGTCAGGGTTGGAAGGGACCACAAGGATCATCTAATTCCAACCCCCCTGCCATGGGCAGGGACACCCTACCCTAGTTTAGGCTGGACAGAGCCTCATGCAGCCTTGCCTTAAACACCTCCAGGGAAGTGGCCCCAACCACCCCCCTGGACAACCCGTTCCAGGGCCTCACCACTCTCATGGTGAAGAACGTCCTCCTGTTAGGTGAGAGCTACTGGGATCACCTACTGCACCTTATGTTTTTGCAAGTTAGCCAGACTTAGCAGAGGCCATGGGGATATCTAGACCTGAAATGGGGACAGGCACCCAAACTGTGCACCTAGAAAGGGAAACAGCTTGGGTGCAAACTGCTTTCATGAGTGAGCCTGGTTTGAGTAGCACCCAGTAATATCTAGGATGGCAATTTTTGAGTGTCCTGTGGAGGTGGATGGAAACAGAGGGAATGGGTCCACTGGATGAGAAGCAGTGAGAGGATTGACAATTGAGGGTTGTTGGTCTTCTAAAATCAGCACAGAGGAAGGAAGGAATGCCTCTTCTCCTATTTGCCCTGAGAAATCATTAAATGATTTCTTTTGCAAATAACTCCCCTCCCCCAACACAAAGTTTTCAAGGGAAGAAAATACTTTACTGACATTTAAGTATAAATAAAAAGGTTCAAATTGGAGGAGAAGGAGTGGAAAGCAGCAGGAGAAAAGTTCTGGAAAGAAAGGCAAAAAATCAGACTAAGAGCTGTGAAAGTGCAAACAGTACAACCCAGCAGTTCCAAAGAACAGACAGACATCTGGGAGCACCTCTAGATCCACTCTGGCTTAAGAAAAACACACCCCCCCCCCAAAAAAAAAAAAAAAAACCCAAAAACACCACAAAA
>VWZI01002903.1:590213-612713 GCA_013396835.1 Psilopogon haemacephalus | reverse complement strand
TGCAAGAAAAAAAAATATTGCACAACTGTAGGAGAGCGTGACATGTTTACTTATTTTTGAGTGGAACTTACTTGAAAGGGTATTGTTAATTGACTATTTAAGGATGAAAATTCTGTTCTTTGTAAACCTAACTGATACAGCTGACCTGACGCAGCTGCAGAACTGTGCATGTAGAGTGAACTTTCTTGTCTGGGGGTACCACCAAGTGAAATTTTGTCAACTAAGTTGACAAAAAATTACCTTTACTGAGTCTATCAGGCAATTTTTGTCATCAACAGTTTCTTAATTATTTTTGCATGCCTACTTAGTATGTGTGCATGCCACTACACTGACCTGATAGATCAAATAGCTCCAGAGGAGCCATTGCAGGCTACTGGGCAAGTGAGCGGTGAATGAAAAATTCTTTAAGAGTTTCAAAGAAGCTACTGGAGTTTATTGTGTCAGTGACACCTGTCTTTTCAGTATGTGGATGTACTGTGCACACATGCCACTTGCAGGGGCCCTAGAAATTATGTTGTTTAGAAAAGTGTTAGTGAGAGGAAGGGCTGAGGAGCACAACAAAGTTGCAGACAAGCTGAGCCTGGATTTGAAAATCTCAATTTTTTTAGTATGTCCCAACTGAAGTTCAGAGGAGTGTGGCTTTAGGGCTCTTGTTCAGCTTGTTAACAGCCCAAATTTCATTAAATCCTCTTTCTAAGAGTTAGCTTTTTACAAAGCTGGAAACTGCATGCTGGGGTTGGATTGCAGCCCATCTGTAGTCGTCTCTGTCATGGGATTTATAAAGCTGTGATTTGCAAGGCCATGACTGGTGAAACTCTAAGTTCTGATCTTAAAGCCAGCACCACAAAGCCACAGAGAATGCACAGCCTCAGTTGATGCCACAGATAAATTCTGACTGAAGAATTTATATGAATTTACTATTAGATTGCAGCAATCAGTGAGCTTCCTTTTCTTTCCTATGTACTAGTAAATCTCTGAAGAAGTGAGTGGCTGAGATGTAAAATGATATGTGACTGCTTTGACTGTTCCCACTTAGAAATGTAGCTGTGGAAAGGAGAGATTACAGTAGGTTAGAGCTGTGGAAAGGATGAAGATGTCCACTAATAAAAGTGGGTTGTCCAACCACTGAAAAATGAGTGGTTTTATTTGGTTAAACCATACAAACAGAAATTCACATTGGAATTCTATCATAAACTCATCCCTCTCATGAGAATGTTTATACTTGCTTAGGACAATGATTCCTCAAAAATTTGGTTGAAGCAGCATACAATACACCTTGTGATGTAAAGCTTTTGGCAAAATAAGACTTGATCGTATAATTAACTATAATTTAAATAATATGACAGGAAGTGGCTGTATTACTGTTCAGCATTTTTTGCTTTGTAGAGGGGAAATTGTGAAGTCCAAGACTGGTGAGAATTGTGGATTAACAGTGGACTGCTTGCTCTGGCCTTGTGGGACAGATGGTGGGAAAAACGTGGGGCAACCATTGGGAAAATGTGTGATTTTGAGAGAGGTGGAAATGCCTTGTGGCATGGTTTCTGTGAAGTCTCATGAAAGCTTCTTATCCCTACTTTGTGGGAGTGGTGTGCTGCTGGCTTCCTTGGTGATTCAGCCCCAAAGGTTTGCTCCAGAAATGCTTTTTGTTGCAGTAAAATACATATTGTTCTTTCGTTTAGGTTTTTTTTTTCTTTTTGAAATGTAACTTGTTTGATGAGTCGTGATATGTCAGGGTGTCCAAGTACATGCTTAAAAAAGGATGCTTTGCCTCTTTTTCTATGATATCTAACAATGTGGGAGACTGAAGGTGCTTCATATACTATGATTCTCAGCTAGGATGTTCTTGTGGTTTGGGTTGTGTTTTGTTGTTTTCTTTTTTTTTTTTTTTTTCCGTAGGAAATTTCCAGAACAATGAAAGAGTGTGGGAATTAGAAGAGGCTAATTTAAAATAATTTAAAAATGCAATTGGTAGGCCAACTATTGGTTCTAGCTATTGACGTATGCCATTCTCTAGTCGAACACGTGGTTATATTGATGACTTCCTGTGATAAACAGGCTAATCATAGAATGGTTTGGGTTGGAAGGGACTTTAAAGATCACCTTATTCCAAACCCCTGCCACAGGCAGCGACACCTTCCACTAGACCAGGTTGTTCAAGGCCCTGTCCAACCTAGTCTTTAACACTTCTAGGGAGAGGGCAGTCATCTCTTCAAAATTAATAGGGGGAAAAGGGCACATTCTGCACATGGTTTAACTCCGATTTTGGTATTAGCATTTATTTTAAAATAAGTGTGTAAATAAGGCACTTAGCTCTGAACTTTTCAGAAAGATGTCTCACTCCTTAGGGAAGTTGTGCTCCTGTGAAGTTGCACGTGCTGATGGTGTTTGAATGTAAGTGCAACCTGACAATAAGACAAAGTGAAATGTCTGCCCCAAAAGAGGATTCATACAGTATTGAAAAATAGAGTAGAATTTAGATGGGTAATTTTCTGGGTGCAGTGCATAGTAGTATAAAATTCCTCGAGCACCTTAGGTACCTTACCCAGGAGACCACCCTTGTAGACTCAGACAGGTTCCTATGCACCCACAACTAACCTCTTTCTGCTCATGTCCAGACATTCCAGGCTTTGCATAATGGATCTTGGGCCATGATGTAGGATTCAGGAGCTCAGCCAGCTGCCTAATAGATATGGCAGGACTTTGCTCTTGGATGAGTGCTTTATTGGATGTAGGTTGAAGTGCTTTGTTTAATTAGGACCGTGGCACTCTAGGAAATTCTGGAGTGATCATATATGTTATAAATTTTGTTTTCAGCATTTGTGAGTCCTATATATAAGCCAGTTGTGAAATATTTGCAAAACATATCATTGAAAGTAGTGTTTCAGGTTTGTATACTTTCCCATAAGTCTATTTAACTGTTAATGAAGGCCATGAGATTGAAAGCTGTTGAGACAGAAATCTTATTCAGGAGACTACAGCTGTAGTGCTCTCTGACTCATTTGATCCTCCTGTGTCTGCTTTGGGATTCAACCATTTTTGAAAGGACTTACAGATAGCAGTAGAAGAATAGCTTTGTTGCTGTCTATTCATTTCATGGTGTTTCAACATAGGGCACGGATTAATACAATTTATTGTGTTGATTTTTGTTTTCTGGACATCTGTTCAATACACCCAAACTCCTTCTGCATAAGACTCTGAGGAGCCATTGGTTTGAAACAGTTAGAAAGCACTGGGCTAGATATTAACTGGCGACTTGGAGGTAAAATGCTTTATGCGTTGGATCTCCGGTGCCCTGAGCTATCCAATTGTCTGTGTCAAATAACCCCAATGTGCCTTGTGTCAAATATTACTGATGTCACTATTGACATTGTGTCAAAAAATGTCATACCTAATGTCTGTCAGTGAAGAATGGTGGCAGAGTCAAAATTTGACAAAAAACACTTAGGGACAGATGATGAAAACACTGTGCATCTTTCTCATTCCCCTCAAAGGGAACTATGTAAATTGTGAATGTCTACTTGGATTTTCATATGCCGCACACGTTTAGTGTTGTATATTTCTAGCCACAGAGATTATAAACTTCCTAAAAATATTGTTAAATGAGAAGTTAATGAAAAGATGTTTAAAATGACCCAAGTTAGCATGCACAGCCACAGTTGGCGTAGAATAACATGTGTTCATCCAAAGCAGTAGGTACCTTCAAGGACACAAAAGCATTAACATGAGTTACTGGGCCAGGAGAAGCACAGTGAAGAAGACAGATATAGTTTGAACTATAGAAGCATAGAACCGTTTCAGCTGGAAAAGACCTTTAAAGACATCAAATCCAACCATTATCTAACTCTCTCAAGTCTGCTACTAAACCTTAGCACCTTTTTTAAACACCTCCGAAGGATGGTGACTCAGCCACCTCCCTGGGAAGCCAATTCCAGTGTTTGGGAACCCTTTCACTTCTCTGCATATAATTTTTAAATATTAAAGCTTTAAAAAGCTTGAAACCCATGATAGTGTATGATAGTATTCATTGGTTTTGTGAGAAGATACTATTACAGTTTTAAGTTGAAGTTTACTTCCATTATACATTTCAGCATGGCTTGATGTGGCTGAGCCCTTAAGGGTTGTCTTACAGTATTTTACAGTTATAAAGCAGGGTCTACCCATGTGGATGTAGCCAAAGAAATATTTACAGATGTCTCTGAAAAGACAAATGTTTGTCTTTCTCTCTTTGAGAGAGAGAGAGAATTTTGAGAGTTTTGGTTTTAGTTACTAGTACCTCTGAGAGTCTCTCTGGTTTATGAAATCAGGATCTGTATCCCTTCAACTTCAGAGGCTTCATCAAGAAGTTCTGCTGCTCTGGGACTCTTGGTCAGCAGTAATCTGGAGAGAGTTTTGCTTTGAGGAGACAGTTTCCATAATTCCCAAGTGCTCTTGTTAAGTAGTAGTAATAATAATAGTGGAATTTAAAGCAGCATTCAGCTCTGCTCTAAAGAAACTGCCTAGCTTCCTCAAGGAAATGCCTCATGCTGCCCTGAGAGCCTCCAGACTTGTGTGAAGAAGTGTTAGCTTGTGTTGTCCACGAGGTCCAATCTTCTCAAGCATTAAAGAAATGTTAAGAGACAGTGCTTGATGTATCTGTCAACAAGCTGACACATCATGAGCTGTTCTAGGTATGTACAATTTTCCATGAAGTAAAGGAGTCATATGCAGACAGGAAACATCCTAACGTCTGTGTCAACAAGCAGAATCAGTTACTACAGAGCAGCTGTATTTCAGTACCTGCACTGTGGTATCAGTGTACTTTCTGTACCTGCTGCTGTTTTGGAGGCAATCCTGAGAACTGATGAAAATCCTAAAGTGCTGGGATTGTGAATTACCCATGCTGGAGTAATTCTTTGGGGTTTTAGATGTGTAACGATTGGAGTTTTGTTTCCTTTTCTTCCTTAGTGTTTGAACTTCGAATCCACATTAATTTTATGTTTCTGAAACATCTTTGCCTTTTAACACAGTAACAAATAGAAAATAGGATGTTCTGAGATCCTGACTAAAAGCTGGGGTGTAGGAAGTATAAAATTGTTTGGTAGGAATACTCAGGAATGTAACAAAACCAGAGATGTGAAGCATTTGCCTGATTACCAACCTAACTGGATTTAACAAAGATGGAATAAAATTATTTATTTATTCTACTACTTTATGTTAAATTAATTAAAAAAAAAAAAAAAAGTCTTGGGCATTTTCCCTCTGAAATATACAATATTTGCAAGTTCAGTGCTGCCAACATTTCTCAATGAAATGGCCTGTGTGATATTTAAGATGATTTTGCTTTTGATGAATGTATCATCTACTGTCCTGCATTTAGACTTGATGCACTCTGAAAGATGTTTGAAAGTCTGAATTAATGCATCTGGACTCACTGGATGGTTTGTCTTCAAAATAACAAAGATGAATCTTCCAACATTTTTTTTTTTTTTTTCTGGGGAAAAGGAACTGACTTGATGATCCCACTCATAGAGTGATGGTCCATGGCTTGGTACCTAGGCAAAGTGGTGAGTGATGTTCCTCAAGGGTCCATACTGGGACTGGTGCTAATTAACCTCTTTGTTAGCAATGTGGACAGTAGGATTCAGTGTGCTTTCAGTAAGTTTGCCAACACCACCAAGCTGCCTCTACTGGCCCTCTGTAGCAAAGGCATGAATTCTGAATTTGTGTTAATTCTGAAAACACAAAATTCCATAAAAAGAGTTAATGACTGGATTTCGTGTTTGATAAAACACTTAGCATGTTAAAGTAACCTGATAAAATTTGTTTAATATACAATTACAATATCATTCCACCCATTTAGTTTAAGATTCTCCTCCTGATCTTTAGCAGTTTACTAATGAGAATACCTGTGTAACAGTAATACTTTAATGCTATTTACTAACATAAATATTTGCTTTCTGGAAGCAATGTTACACAAAATTCCTGAACTGCAGTCTAAGCAACTGCTGGAATGTTTGAGGTAAGAAACCTGACCTTTGGGGAGGATCAGAATGAGGAGAACAGAGTTTCCACTGTTTGTGACTTGTGTCCATAGTGAGGGGGCTTGGAATGGCGGGAGGGTGAGCGACACACACTGTGTCACAACTGAACCCCAGTGGAAAGTTCTTGTTGTTGTAATTACATTGATGACAGAAAATACTTTACATGAATTTCAGCATATCCTTGTACACTCCAAACAGACAGTTCAACAAGGTCTTTCTGCAACAGATAAGGGAAAATAAATAGAAAGAGACCTTCATCTATTCTATATGTTAGGAGTTGCAAAACCCGTGTGGAAAAGAATCTTGGGTCAGCTTTGTTCTAAATGCTGATGAAGTTCTGTTAGCTGCAACTTGAAAGCAGAATAAAAAAATGTCTTCTTTGAGGCATCATCTTTTCCACATAAATTAAGCTCTTTCTCCCGCAAACGGTTTAGTTGCCAGCTATTATTCTCAAGTGTTTGCATTCAACACGCATCATAAAGTATCGTATCCATGTTGCTGCAGTTGATGCTCAAGTGATGGTCTAGATATTTAATCAAAGCATCTTAGACTAGATCACAGAAGACAGCAACAGACAGGTAAAAGTATGATGTTTCATCAGTTGTTTCTCAACTAGAGGACTTTTTGAGTTTGTAGACAAATGTATAGAAGCCATCTGAAATAGTAAACCTCCCACAAATTTATTCCTAGAAGTGCAGAAATGTGCCTGGTATTTTCAGGTGAGTGTTGATATGAGACTGGAGCAGGTAAAGCTTTTCCAGGGTGGGCTCGCAGTTGAGATATGGAATGGAGATGCCCTTTACTTCTCTTTTAAGGATTTTTTTGGTAAGGGGTCTTGTATACTCTTGCCTCCTTTTTATTTTTTTTTTTCTTTTCTTTCCTTAGCAAAGTAGTCCTACTTTGCTTATTTATTTTTCAGCTTTAAAACATCAGCATTTTATAGATCTGATTTTCACAATGTGAGGATGATTGCTACGTACAATTTGCAAAATTGTGATTAACCAGCCCCTGTTTCGAGTCAGTTCTCCCTAATTCACAAAAGGCTTCCAAGAATAGTCTGCACAAAATTCAGTGTGCAAATTGTAGGGCAGATTTTTAGAGGGCAGTTTAAAGAATGAAGTCCTAAGGGTTTTATCTATATTTATATCTCTTGTTAAACCAAACTCTTATGTAAATGTTACAATCTGTAAATAACAAGCTGAGCAGCTTTCTTAAAGGAAAGATTGCATCCACATTTTCTGAGATTTGGCAAAATTATTAACTTACACAATAGACTAATATACAAGTATATTTGGAAGCAACTAACACTAGCCTGTGCCTTCATCTGTATTTTATGGATATTTAAGGATTTAAGAATACATAGACCTTTCATTTTCCAGTAAAAATTGTTTCAAATTGAAAAACACTGCCCTTAGTGATGGCTTGGAAAAAAGCAGAGATAGCTTTTGTATACTTTTACTTTTTATAGCCATTAATGTTGTAGTAAATCTTGTATTATTGTATACAGTCTAGATTATTCTTCATTCTTTTGCCTTTGGACAGGAAAGAAATTACTGGCTTCCATCAGTGTTATTGGCAATCCCCATATTCTGACATCTGTTCCTTTCTAAACATTTTACCAACCTTGATGAAATGTAGTTTAATGTTAGAAGCTGACTTGAAGAAAAAATTGGATGATAAAAAAATAACATTGATTAAACACCAGAAGTAATTTACCAATGACTATCAATATTTTGATGGCTACTGCATGTTAGTTCAGAAAACCTAGGCATCTTATAGAAATCTTAATCATATTTAATCTTAGAATTAAGCTGAATAAATAAATTCTTTCTCTCTCTTTTTTTGAACAGAAGGATGAGAGACTGATTCTGCTCAATTTTAATAAACTCTTTGAGCGGTATTCCTGAGAAGGTTTGGGGCATATAGGTGCCATGCAATGCACATCTCCCAGAATTAAGAATGTCAGTTAGCATTTCCTAATGCACAGTAGAAATGTCATTCATGACTTGGTGCTGTCTGTGGAGCTGTGCTAGTGCAGCAATACATCTAGAGTTGCCCGTGCTAGTCCAGGTGCTGGAGCAGGTGAGTCCTGCCAGGCACTCAAAGTGGCCTAAAAAACCAAAGGTAGTAGGTCTGTGGTAAACCACTGACTTTACATACATACCTTCTCTACTACCTGTGTTTCGTTAAAGCAAAGTAATAGAAGGTGAGTGTGATTCTTCTCTCTGGTATCCATTGTAGAGTAGTTATGGTGCACCCCACAGAGCGGTGAGCTACAATGGATCCTTGCAATAGGTTCTTCAGGGTTTGGGCAAAAGAAGGGGTGAATGTTGCAACAAGCTAATTATATCATGAAGGAGTAAGGTATGGATAATATCCTCTAGGGAAGGGAAGTACAGGGAAATAAATTGAGAAGGGCTACACAAAGTGTGTATTCTGATGCTGTTGAAAGTAGATGTACAAGAAGATGGAAAGGTGAGATGATATATATATTTTTTTTTTTTCAGAAGCACTTAGCAGCAGTCTTAGTGAAGCTGCTTGAAATTGATGGGATTTACTATGGACTGGGAATGTCTGGGAGCAGAATTTGGGCAATCCTGTACTGAGACACATGTCCTATAGGTGAATTGTTTGTGAATGTTTTTCACCGAGACTATAATACTTCATAAGGGGGAGGAGGCTTATTTCTGTAGCACTGTATAAATGTATGAACCATTTGGGAAATTGCAGCTTTTGATTAATTCATGTAGTCACACCAAGATTTTCAAAGGTGGAATAACTGTTCTAACAACAAGGTCTTACAGGACTCCAAAGCTAGTTTTTGTTCCTTGTGTCTTTGAGAGTAACTTGAATTTTCCTAACAGTCCTCCTTTAGAACTCAGCATTTAATGTGAAAACAGATTTCACTTCTTAATAAGTCATGTATGGTAGCAGAAACTGAGTGGTCTAGGTTAAAGTGGTGTGTAAACTGACAATTTTTGGATTCTAATACTCTGTGCTAATCATTAAAAAAAAAAAAAAAAAGGAAAAAATTCACACATTTCAGCCTGAGACCTCTTGGTGTGTTTTATAAATTCATTCAAAGATGAATGAATTCTCACAGTTCCTTGCTGAGGGTATTTCATAGAGAAAATAAACATTATAGACAAAATGTCACTTTTGGAAAGTGCATTATTTTTTCTTTTGGAAAATACTGTGCTTATTTGCACCTACCAGGAGAGTGCCCTGGGAAATGGGATGAGCTGAGTTAAAATATAAAAGCAAGAATACAACCATTTCTGAATCAGACAAAGGAACAGGACATAGTTCTCTGCTATAGCATGTTCCTGTAACTACCAGGAGACAGATCTTGACTCCATTGTTTTGTGACAAACTAAAATCAGCATCTAAAAACTGCTCTTAACACACCTGTGCTTTATAACAACCTTTTTTTCTTTCTCCTCACCCTTTCCTCCCTCCCCCCAAAAGCTAGAAATTACAAAAGGAAGAAAAGAGCTGTCATTCTGTAGTCATATTTACTACCTACTGTTCAGGGATGGGGAGATGGAGAGGAAGAGTCAATTATTTGCCCCAGTGTCACACAGCTAAATCAGCAGGAGTCTGACTTAAGGCCCAGGAGTCCTAACTAACCAGGGCAATGTTATAATCGGTAGGTGTCTGCTTTCCCCTGTCAGACCCATAATGCCTGATAGCCTTCTCCTACCATCTCACAGGCTGCCTTTAACATATGGTTTCAAAGCTGTTGATGTTCACCTGCTTAGATATCTGTACAAACTACTAGTAGGAACTACATAAATATCTAACAGATGCACACGTTCACCCTGGGATTAATGCATTCTGGACTCGGACCCGTCAGCATCACACTCCTTCACAATTGCATTTTATTTTTTCACTTGCTCATGTGGTGTACACCTGTGACATGCTGGCAATGCACTTGCTTGCAGTGAGAGAGCCCCTCAGGTTCAAAGCTATACTTACATCTTTGTTCCCTTATGCATGAACCTTTTGAGGTTTTCTCTTAGTGTTCAAAAGGCTTGAGCATGGCATTACATCTTTAAAACCTAGTCTGACCCTTTTTGAATATGCTGAATACGAAAGCAGAAACAAAGCAAGGAGAAATAGATAAATAGATGAGGAGAGACATCATAAGGGAAAAAGAAAAAAAAAAAAGCTCCTGAGCTTGCCAATATTACTTCATGCTTTTTATTGCAAACAATAGACCACCACCTCACGCAGCTGGGTGTGTGAATTGAAGGTGTGCTGAATGTGTGGGCTTTCCAAATGGAGCACAATAACAGGAACACCTGTGCTAAATAATTTTTTTTTTTTAATTTTTTTTACAATATTCACAGGCCTTCTCTTTTAGAAGTCTATACAGGGAGAAAAAAAACAAAAGACACGTCAGCTCCAGTTTCACTTATAAAACTTACCTCTCAAGGTTTGATGGAGCTATTGGAAAAGCATGGCGATTTACATGCCCTAAACAAATGCAGGATCAGGTCTTAAAATGGAGGAGAGATTGTTCATCTTCTGGACCCAGCTTTGCTAATGTACATTTGCTTTGGCTAACAGTCTCCTTGTTTATTTGCTTCCTTTGTTGCTTGGTTGTTTTTTTTTTAATTTTTTTTTTTTTAATTTTTATTTTAATGAACCACCAAAATTTCAGTATTCAGTTACAGCAATGGAAAGGTTAAGAAAAAATAGTCTGTAAATGTGTATCTTAAGGCACATCACTGATTTCAAATTATTAATATTCAATAATTCATGGTTGTTTAATGAAATGACATATCAAATCTGAAAAAGTAGAATTGAGAAATTTCTGTAACTTAATTCTCAGCACTGCAGTACCACATAGTTACTATTGCTGCTATTATTATTTGGAGTCACAGATTACGTTTAGTGTTATGGGTGATGTTAAATTTCAGGGATCAAAAAAAAAAAAAAAGATGCTTTTCACTGCCAAGAATTTAACATTCTGAGCTATGGTCTGGGAACTATGAAGGCAGACATACTTGGTAAAATCTAAGCATACTTTTTTGGTCAGTTTGTCAGCAGTATAAATGGATCCAAGAGTTGCTCAGAGGGGTAGATAAACTTTTCTCCGTTAACAATACTTGAGTTTGAGGCTTTCCTTCACCGGAGTACCTACCAACTTATGTCTATAATTTCTATTAATTCTGAGTCTCTCTTTCGCACATTGTGGTAACTTGAAATGGAAAATATTGGTTACAGTCCAAGAGAAAAAAAATCTAGCTTGTCATTGTAGCCTTGTGCTATTTCAATACAGTAATACAAATGCAATCCTTCTTTCTGATAAGTGTATTTTTCCTTTTACTTTCTCATGTGACATTCAGACACTTTCCAGACATTTCTTCTCTATGATCCCAGAGATTATAAACGTTCAACAAGCTTTTAAAGACTTCTGTTACCCTTTAAAACAAGAAGAGCAGACTCACTTGTTCTTTCTCACACTCAGACTTGGGCCTTGCAGGAGGCCATTTTGATCTTATATAGCTAAATTTGGAGCTGTTAGGTTGCCTTACAACCTCGTGAATATTTTCTTACGCTTTGTGGGAAATACATCATCCTCCAGTGCTGGAGAAGGTAAAAAATGTTTTCCAGGCCCAGTCAAGCTCCTGTTGATGTGTTCAGTGAGGAGGTGGAACTGATGAACATAGAAGTGCTGCATGTTTTGGAAGCGAGAAAGAGACCCATTGGACAGAATTTTCTCTCCAGTAATCAAGGGAAGATGGGAGTCTCACGGCAGTAATGTGGACTCCTCTAATTACCACTTCCAAGTTATTAGCATCTGGAGCCCTTTTTCCCTTTCCTATCTAGCAATTAGAGAGTGGGATAGATTAACGTGTTGCAGAAGCTGTATAGCGGACAAAGTTTCTCACTGTGGCATTTAGTTGAAATGGATACTTTGAGCTAAGTACAGGCCTTTTACCTGGCCTTGAAATCCAGGCCGTTCTCTTCATAGATAACATATATTCAAGATATTCAAGCACCACAGAAATTATTTACTTCTCTGCTCCCTGCCCCCACCAAAGAAAAAGCAACATATTAAAAAGCCGAAGAAAACAGTCAGACACATGTTTTGCACATGAAGAATCACGTCTGTAGTAGAATAGGATCCATATGTGTGTTTTGGATGTGAGCATCAATTCTCAGTTTAGCGTTGCCCACATGCCAGGGTGTGTGTACTGCTGCCGAAAGCTCAGAATTTTCTTGCTAAATCACACAGAAAATTTGAACTTGGGGTTGCGTTAGAGTCATAAGTTCATATTTTTCTGTTGTTTCTTTCCCATGTATGGTGTCCTTTGTTTACAACACAAATCCTCTCAAGATTAAACTTTAAAAAGACTCTGTGATTTAATGGACTTAGGATCATATTCTAACCTCCAGCGTGAAACAAGCCTGGCTGTAGCACTCAATAGCAATAGAGGATTGTTTGCAGTTGTGAAGCAATGACCGCCAAATGTTCTTCAGGAATAAAGATGCTGGGACTAATTTTTGCTTGGATTAAATATTCAGATGAATGTTTAAAAACTGGGTAACAATAGATGGTGACATACACAAAGGATAAAAGAGAAATTGCTACCATTCCAACATAACGTTGCACTCGCTCCTCCCTCCCCACTCCAATATCTTAGGAAAAAAAAATCATATGAAGAAAAGCTAACTTGAAGCTATCTTCTGCATATGTCCTGCAGAAGGATCTGGGCAGATGGAAAATTGTCCTGCTTCAATCTGTTTGTAGTTTTAAAATTTATAAAGATAATTGTCTTTTCAGTTCATCTTCCAAGTTCTGGGCGTGTTTATGCTTATACATTAATTTTATTCCTTCCTTTCACTTTCCCCCAAATAAGAACAATCTTGTTAAGTTCAAGTCCTTGCTATTGCTCAGGTACTTTACTCCTTGGGGTAGTGGAAAGCATCTGTGACTCTGCTGGTTTCCAGAAGACTTGAAATAACATCTCTAAGGCAATCCTTAGTAAGTAGCAACAGTATGCCATCTCTTTTCTCTCTCTGAGGATAAATGTTCTTGGAACAGGAGGACTGCCTGTGACTATCAGACTAGTTCCCTGTCAAATACAGGTAGAAAGAATGAGTCAACCAGAGAACAGTTTTAAAGCATGTTGTACTACATGTGAGCTTGTTAGTTGGGTAATCCAAAGATTATTTTGGAAACTGGTGATAGTCTGCCATTGTACCGTGGTTGTTTTTAGGGCATGGGAAATGAGGTTTGGATTTTAAATATGGAAAGATCCTTCCTGTGCTTGCACTGACTGTAGTTGGCACTAATACTGGGTAATATAAGAAGCAAAATTGAAAATAAAGCTTCAAGCAAAAGGGAGGTGATGAAGGGAGAGATGCCTTTGTGGAGTTTGTTTTCTTGAATCTTTTTCTATCGTTACAATCTTGCTTCTCAAAGATATAGAGAGGTGCTTGCTACTAGCTCTTCATTATACAGTAAATTTTGAACCTTCCTACACAGGCTAGGTGATTAAATGATTTTATAAAGAAAATAGGGTGGTTTTCTTCAAAAGTTGTGTTTTATTTTAATTTATAATTATTTCCACATAAGTCTTCAATTTTGGATATTGAATTGGACACACATGCACACTGACTTGCCTGTAAAAGATCTGTGACAGCAGTCACATGATCTTCCCATACCATAATTATTCTCTGAATCAGGCCCAGGTCCTTGGGAGATCTGGAAAAACCTACAAAAAAGCTGGTTTAACTTTACCTATGGGACTCAGAGCTCAGTTCAGAGTTTTATGTCATCAGTAAATCTTTTATTTCCCTTTAAAAAGAAAAAAAAAAAAGCATTTAACTACTTATTGTCTTATCTCTGTATTAGAAAGCAATTTCTTAAAACAGTAGACCTCTAAAAGGAACATCACCAGCTGGAAATCTGGCCCATGCAACTGTTTTCATGAGTTGTTCTTGCATCTGCCCCTGAAGGTTCCTGTTAAGCATTGTGGTTTAACAATCGTATTTCTCATATTCTTAAATGCAGTCATCTCTCACATAAGAAATCCATGCAAAGATAAGATGGTTTAGATTTTTTTTCAGAGGAGAAATGGTGAAGCTGATTTTAGCAAGGTGCTGTTGTTTGCAGAAAGTAAATGTATAAGATACATAGAAACTGCTTCACTTCCTGTCAGGTGACCTGAATATCTTATCTCTAAAAATGTTATTTAAGAAACTTTTTTTTTTTTTTTTTTTTTTTAATCTTTTAAGTTGATCTTTTAAAATCTTGTCATGGCTCCGTAAGAGATCTATACTTATAAACCTTAGGTCATAATTTCACAGTAACAGTAGATCCCAGAGTTTCATGGGACTGTGCAGAAGGTCAAGACTATGACTGTAAGAAAACAACTGAAAATAAGGCTAAAAGAGATCAATCCGGGTAACTTTTCATTTGGCCAAAAGTTAAGAAATACTAAGACTTCTCAAGAGCTAGACCTTGTGGGAGCCTGAAGTCCTTCATTTTGAGGAGTGTGTACCTTCTTAGCCTTTCAGCTTGCACATCAATTCGCATACATTTCTTTAGAAGTGTAAAAATCGGTGCTTGCATGAATGCAGATACGAAGATATGAACTCCAGGTTTCATACAGACGGTAACTGCCGTCTTGTGAACCAACAGGACCTCTCTGCCAGTTCTTCGAATCTCATTGTTTGTGCCGTGCAGCCCCGGCGTTCCGGAGGCGAGCTGGAGCACGGCACGCCGGCAGAGGACTACATCAGCAAATCAGCGCCTAATAAAGACAGGCAGCAACAGCAGCAGCAGTGTTGGCCTTCTCCACAGCAGGGTACCACAGATGTTTCAGATAACAAAGTGAGCTTCGCTGACAGAACATGTGTGTAATATATAAAATAATGGGAACCGAAAGAGGGGAGAAAAAAAAGGCCACTCCAATCCACCCATGTAAAAATGGTTTTTATTTATAACTGAGCAGCTGAATACAAATGTTGTCTGCTTACATAGAAGTAAAAAATAGCCGGCTGATGTGCATGAGAGATTTTTTATGCAGTAAAATAGCCTATGCATTGAAGTTCTTTTCTTGTCCCTAGGGTAGGTTCAGATCTTCAGCTGGGGTAAATCCATTATAATTGATAGAAAACAAAATTTATGTTTTTATCTCCTCTGAAGATTTGACTGTGCTGGGGGGGCGTGTGGATCACAGTCAAAGTTTCCTGTGTAACACCGTGGAAGGCTGAACAGTCTTTAGATGGTAACAGCTCTACCAAACAGTTGTTACAGTGAGTTTTGCAGGATGGACTTGGAGAAACGGAAACGTGTACTGATGATCCACAACTACCAGGGAAAAAAAATATGAGCAGTTTTCAAGTAGGATAATTAGGAAACTGGAGGAATTACAGCAGAAATCCCTGTTTTTGTGATATAATAGGCTTACCCTCTATTGTTTAAGTGTCCCAAAGTAGTAAGATCAACCTCATAGCTGAGGAATCCTTGGGTGAAGGAGACTTTCATAGTCCTTTCCTGCATCGGTCCCAAGGGCATGAACAGGGAGCATGAATAGGGCACCCTAGAAATTGCTGGCCACCCAGTGCCACTGGTAACTGGTGAATGCAGCCACAGAATATGGGTCCCATATGACTCTGTGTGTGGCCAGCTGAAGAAGGGTTTGCAAAAGGATCAGAGGAAAACTCAGAATGCCTGGTTGTCCCCCACGTACCTTGTTCACACCTGTACTGCACTGCTGGCACTCATGCCACAAGCAAAAGCCGCCCAGTAGTGTGCTACTTGTTAGCCTGCCTTGGAAGAATAATAGACAATGAGATGCTGCCTGATGGAACAGGAAACTCCTATCAGAGGCTAATAAATGTTTTCTTGTAAAATGGAGAGATGCTTATGTGAGGCCAGATACAAAGTGAAAGTAAGACAGCCCCCAGAGGAATTACTGAGGTAATAAATGTACTTACTAGGGCAGTGTGTGCCAGAGCAAGACAGAAATGGGCTAAGACCAGAAGAAAATTAGAACCTCAAGTGCAAGCTGAAGTTCAGTGGTCAGATGAAATTCAACCCTTTCCTCTGAGAGAAAGAGTATCTGCTGGTGGCTGACTGACTCGATTATCTGGGATTGGCGTTGCCAATGAAAAGAACAACAGTGTATGATTTCTGCCATCTGTCCTGTTTTAAGAAGTAAGACATAGAATATGGTAACCATCTGAAGGAGGACTTGGCTCTCTAAACATACATATTTTTATGTACAGATTGTGCTGTTGCAACTACAATGCTTCAGTGGGTCAGGATCCGCTTGGTGGCAAATTATTGCAGCATGTGGCTCGAAGTTGCAAGGTGGCTAAAATCTTTTGAGACTGGCTGTGGGCTGTGTGGTTTGGTCCAGCATTATACTTCTCTGCATGCACTCCTATATTTTTTGTATCTTGTTCAGAACAGAGTCAGCTGAATTGTGCAAGGTGACAGCACATGTTAACAATGAAATCAGGGATGAATGATCTAGTAGATGTTTTGGAGGGTGAAGTATAACTGCAGCCTAGGTAAATTATGTGATGTAGTTTATATTTTCACTAGTTCACTTTAGTGCTTACTTTAGCAAGATATGTAAGAGCAGGAGTTTTCTACTGAATTCTTGAACTGGAGATCTGAAAAAGACAACCGACCCACTTCGCCCCCCACCCCCAAACCAGCATCTTATAATTGAGATCCACCTTGGATGTTCCAAGGTTAGATATGAGACAGAGAATATGCTCATCAGGCTGCCCAACAAGATACCTTTATTCAGCCAAATTGGAAAACTTGTGTGTAACTCAGAAGATCAGAATAGAGTCTTTATTGAGCAAGGTTAGGAGGGATAGAAGCAATCGGCTTATATAGAGTATTTTTACTTCATAGGAATGTGGTTCTGATTGCTGAAAATGTATCCCTTGCAAGAAGTACAAGCATAATCCTATGCCTACTTTGCCCTTTGAGTAAAAGTATGCATAATAGCAATTTCAGGGGGAAAAAAAAATCTATTTAAAGCCTGTTGAGCAGAATATCCACTTATAGAGGGAAACTATAAGTGAATAATGGTAATGGAGTTCTGTTTTGTAAAATGCATAGGACAACTAATAGAATCAAGCTACTATAACAGTGGATGATTGAATTACATTTAAGAGAGTACCTAATTTATGACCTTTAAAAACAGTTTTAGAGCTGCCCATTTTGTAAATCCTAGACCTCCTTCATACAAAAGTTTTTAGGAATCACATCTCTTACTTTACATTATGGTCAGAGGACCTTTTGTGCTATTGTACGTCAGTTGTTCCATTAAAATATTTAAGTAGGCTAATTACTGAAAAGAAAAAAAAATTGCTCTCTGGAGAAAATTATTATACCTGTTTATTAGGATGGAAGTTCTTAATCTGGGAGTAAATTTTGAACAATAATGATGAACAGTGGCCAGACCCAGGGCCGCCTCAGAAAAAGGAATGAAGCCCTGTGAATACCAATTATTGAGTGTTTTTCCTCAAAATGGTAGTTGGTCTTTGTTTTTAAAATGTAAGCTAGTGTGTAATTTCCACCCAGTCATTGGCATATTATGTACAGGAACATGCAGCTTTATACTCTGATAATTTCTCATTTGATTTTACTGTATCTGCTTCTTTAATGCAGTAAAACTCTTTAAGTCTTATCTCACGCAAAGGAAAGCCCCAAATTCACTGCACACTTTATTAAAACTTTGTATTTTTCTCAGTTTTAAGGAGGTTGTTCTTGCGGACATTTGATACTGATTTTGTGTTGTAACGTTCAGGAAAGTGAAGAGAATTTGAGAGCCATGTAGCATATTCCCTTTTAAAACTCTCTGTTAAGTTTTACATCACTCCTCAAAACATCCTACAGTTTTGTTAGCTTTTGTGCCTGAGGGTTATGCCTGCTGTGGTGTCATTCATCACTCATCTTAAAAGAAGGCAGAGAACAAAGGTGGAATAAGCTACTAATCTTCTGGATCAGGCAGATGTTGTTATTCAGCGGTCTATGGGAATTTAAGGCACCTATCCTTAAGTGTGAGAGGTGCAGGGGAGGGGGTGCAAGGCTGCTGGAAGCAGTCACTTGTAGCATCCTGGTTGCCAGAGCGCTGGTGCGTCACGCTGTCTTAAATGTGGCTTTTGCCTGCTGGGTGCAATGGTGATCTCCAAGGAGCATTGCATTTCCAGAGTGCTACAAATGGAACTGGCTAGTTTAAGAATGTGATCATTTGATTTATTTTTTTCCCCTTTTTTAAGGATCAATTTAGCAAGAAAGACCCTGCACTTTATAGGTCTGCTTGTTCACTACAAAGGCTCTGTCCTGCAGCTCTGAGTTCCTGTTGAGGCAACCTCAGAATTACTACTGTTGCATAATCAGAGCCAAAAGGGCTGGAGTGCTTGTGTATGGCTAAGGAACAGAAGAGAAAAAAGGCAGTGAGAGTTCTGTGGTCAATCATACTTATGATTCTGTACTTTGTAACATAAAAGTAAAAAAATGTACTGTTTTACAGAGAAGCTCCATTATAGGTCAGCCTGTGTCTCAACCAGCCACTTCAGAGTGGCCCCACTTGACTCCCAATACAATTTACTCTGACCGTTACTTAAGGACTGTTTCTGCTATGCCTGTGGTGTTCACAGCTCCATGTGTTGGTTGCTTAAGGCTGATCTAAGAGTAAATAAGAAGTACAGAGTTTCAGTCACAGAAAGGTATAGGACTCAATCTACAAAATTGAAATTAAAGGCAGAGGAGGTACTCTGTCTTTATTTTACATCAGGAATTTGAGATTAGGCCTTGCTTCTTTTTGTAATTCTTGCCATACCTTTTCAAGTAAAACTTCTTGTGATTTTATTGCTGCTTTTCTGAAAATGAAACTACTGTGCTACCCTTTACATTCACTACTGGCAACAAGAAGAGATCCTGGCTTTTCCCTAAACAGCTTGCAGTCCAATACTTTTACACTGAGCATCTCTGCAGCAGTGAGGAACTTTTCTGTGAGTATGAGAGTGTCAGGCTAAGGCACCATAAATAATTTATAGTCCTCAGATAATTGTCCTGCGAAAGTTTCCAGTGCTTCCAGTTTTTTGCATCCACCCTGTTTTTCAGCTATCAGTTATACAATCTTGACTTAATATTGTTAATTGCATAGTAAACAGAACAATATTGTTTGCCCCAAGATAGATTACCATTTCTCATTACAGAATTCTCATAGACCACAAATCATTGATATCATCTCCACCAGTTATAATAAAGTTTATCTTCAATCTGATAAAAAGCATGTACTGAATAATAACTGTTGCTCTTATTGTAAATGGTTTAAAAACATGCTTTTTAAGCTGGGTAGTCCATTGAACTTCCAGCTTCTGCATTTGCCCTAGCAAAGAGAGGATGGAGTTGTGGACATAAATGTTCAGATTTCCAGGTGTGACTGTAAACACAATGTCTGAGGTTGCACTCGGCAAGTGATGAACCTCTATTACCAACTATGAACAGTCAGTCTGACTTCCTGTGTTTATCTGTTTGTACTTGTATGTGTTGTGTAGTGTTACTTAATTTCCATCTTTAGCTCATTCTTAGAGAATTTAGGTGTATTTACATGCTGAAATAAGGTTTATCTCTTCAGGTTAAAGTGTAGAGATTCTTGGTGGTCTGGCGGTTTCTGCTTCAGTCTCCACGATGAGACGTTAACACCTACAACTCTGTTAGCACAGACACTAAGTCTTGGCTGAAAATAGCCCAAAAATCTCCAACTACTACTACTTATGCATGCTCACAGATGAAGAAGAAATAATTTAGTATGACACAAACCACCAAAATCCATAAAGGGAATACTGAGGTGGAAGCATGGATATTGTAATGCTTTTCAACTATTTTGCACAAAGTGGAAATCTTCTAGTAGTGTCTTTCTGATCTTAGCAAATCTTTGCAGGGGTAGGTGGGTGAGGGTCATAATCTTTTAGTCCTAAATATTTTTATGTCACATACACTGAGATGGAAGCACTTGCATCATTATAAGTGTCACAAAGAGCAAGACTGGCCCGGATGTTAGCTGTCAGTTGAATTTTATTTTGCTACCTGTTTCCATTGAGGTCAGGCTCAGCCAGCACATTAAGCCCTAAATATAAACTTTCTCAAAGCCTAGCTGTGTTCCAGATTCAGGGCAGTGCCAGTTTGGTCAGAAGTCCTTAAAATTTTGAGACAGGTTTAAAGTTCAGGGATTTAATAAGATGACTGAAAGTACTGTGCAAGGCCATTGGGGTTGGATTGGAGTGTGTGAAGTTGTGATTGAATCAGGTTCTAGTGCAATTCTGTGGGGAAACATGGATTCAGCAGGATTCTTTCAGAGTTGAACCCCAAACTCATTAAAATATTACAATAAAGTAATTAATGCACATGGCCACTAGACACTCTTAAAATGTAAATTTCACAGCTGTAAGAAATTAGATTTGTTTAAAAATAACAGAAGGCTCAAGTACAAATTATGGAGTAAAAGCCTATAAAATTTCAAACTTGGTTTTAAGGCACAGCTCTGTGTGGGTTTTTTTGATGTGTTTGGGGTTTTTTTGTTTAAATTTTTAACTAGATCATTTACTTTAGTGCTAGCATTAAGAAACTGAATTCCTTGTCTGTCTTTTGCATCTGAAGTAACAGGCCCCACTGTTTTCTTAGAAGAAGGTGTACAATGAGTGTGTCTGAACCCCACCTTGCATTCGGGAGGTGCCAGGCTTGCAGCTACAAACACAATATTGCAGACTGTATTGAATGCCAGTTTGAGTTGTATGCACAGCTGGGAGGACAGGTAGCTCTCAGCTGACACCCATGTATTAACAGTTATTGGGGCTGCTGTACAGGCGTTTCGGCTGGCACAAGTATAACTTGACCAATCTGAGTAGCTCCTAAATCAATCCGTGTCACAGAGGCTAAGAAAATTCAAGCCACTCTGAAGTTCAGGAGCGATGGAACCAACTGGATTTTGCAAGGGATGTAAGATGCATCTTTTCAGTGCAGAGGTCTAATTCCAGATTCTCTGGCACTTTCTTACCCATTGGTGTTTACAAACACGGGACTGAGTGTAATGCAAGAAGACTTTGACTCACAAATGTCCAGCAGTGTATTTCAGTCTGTTTACATCTGAAAAAACACTGACATGTAGGGCTTCACAATGGCTTCTTGGCACACCAGCTTCAGCAGAGTACTGAAATGGTTGAAGGAAGGAATTCTGGTCAGAATATGCTCCAGATGATTCCTGTTGGAGCTTCATTTCTAAATGTATGCTACGTGCCTAACTATTACAAAGTTCAGATTATGACCCCTCTAATGTTATTTTAATGCTAGTTTTTAAAATGTAATTATAAATCAAATTACATTTGAGATCTGAAGCAGACAGTAGTGAGCTGAAACACTCGTATTGCTGCTTTAAAAATAACCCCTCTCAAAATTTATTAGTGATTTCAGGAACAGAAGTGCAAGTGGACTGGCCAGACTCATCCATGCTGTTTATGTCTGGGATAAGACAATTTGCTAAGTGTTAGTTGTTTTCTGGTTTACAGAGACATTACATGGAATTTTTCATCTTTACCTTGAAATTGAATTTCCAAAGTTTGAGTTTCTTTGCTTAAGCAGAAGAGTTCATTTAAATTGAATATTCTCCTCTTTTCTTATTTTTTTACCATAACAAACTTGTCTAAAGAATAAGATTTCTGAACACTAAACAGCAACCCTAAGTTGAGAAAAGCAGGCCATGGTTTTAACAAGTGCAAAAGTTTTGGGCTACTCAAGCAACCACAGGAAAGAAATGCACTTAGTGACTGTTGTGTTGGTCAATGGCATCTCCTCCTCCTGTTAATATTTGAAAAAAGGTGCTGAAAAAGAGACCAGAAGATCATAGTTGAGAGGATGTAAGCATTGAGCAGGGTAGAACTGATCCATTCAAATAATTTCTATAAAGGATTTTGGTAACCTAACTTTTTGTTTTGTTGTTGTTTTTTATTTTTTTTTTTTTAATCTACTAAATGGAAATGTTTGCATTAAATACTGCTGTAGCTTGCCTAAAAAAGAGCAAATCCACAAAGACAGTGCATTAGAAACTATAGAATTCAATTTCCCACTTACAAGATGTAGTTTAAGGGAGCAGGAGAGAAGAATCACTGGGTAGGTAAACCTAAATAAAAAAAAATCATGGCAACTCCATAGGTACATTTTGGAGTTTTTCTGTGAATGTGGAAAGCATTTATTCTGTGGTTCCTTACAGAATTCTTCAGTGAATAATGTGTTTTTTAAAAAAATCTTTATTTGTACATTTTTTGATTAGACTATTTATAAATTTGTAGTCATAGCTGGTTACCTAAATCATGTTATTTCTTCTGTTCTCTGATTGCATGAGTTACATATTTACTTGATTCAATACACAATGTAAATTGTGAGTGTTACAGCTGAACATACATCTCAGAATTTTTGTATGGTTGCTCAGTT
>VWZI01002903.1:577713-580213 GCA_013396835.1 Psilopogon haemacephalus | reverse complement strand
TAATAGTGTTAACTGGTCAGGCCTTTTTGGTATCTGAAAATCAGGGAGCTGTAAAAAGTTTCCTAGCAAATAAATACAACCCACTGTTCCAAAAATACCAAGGAACTGTTAACATATTCTAGTTCCAAGAAGCCATTGCTGTTACTTCGAGTAGTTTTGATACAACCAAATCAAAGTGAAGATTTGAAATAGTTCTTCTGAAAGCCCAAGCCTAAGTCATAAATTATTCTGCACCATGATTTGTTCAGATGGTAAAACCATACCTCTTTGCCTGACATTACTGAAATGTGGAAAAGGGAAAGTTAAAAATAAAATGAAACATTTAAATCCTTGCTGTTGAGAACCTCAGATAGATGGCAATATAGCAAAGTTGATAAAAGCGATTCTCAATTAGACTTTATTATTATTTTATTGAGGAATTATTAATATCAGGGTGCAGCGGGTGATAACAGTATCCTAGTATTAGACAAGTGGACAGTAAAGTAAAATAAAGGCAAGTTGCCTGTAATGAGAAAAAATAGAAGGATGTGGATAATCTGCAAATGATATGAAAAGCAGAAATTTATTTGTTCTTCAGGTCTGATCTCTGTGGCCTTTATCTGTATAGTTACACCTCTCAGCTTCTGCATATCCAGTCGTGAATAACTTGTAGTAATATGTTTAGTGACTAGTTCTGAAGAGAAAAGCACTTTGATATGTAGTCTTGGTTTTATTTTTTGTTTTGGAGGGTTACAGACTGGTTTTAGTTTCTTCCCTTTAGCCGAGTAAATCCACACTGCACTGTGTTTTCATTTGCTTTTCCAGACTTCCATCTCCCCTAAAAAAGGACCAAAACAGGTGTGCATGTATATGTCTACACATATATACAAATGAGTAATATTAATTTCAATAAATTTCCTGAAGTTAACAGTAAAGGATAGTAATGTACTGATTCAATAGCCTATATTTGCTGTAATCCATAATATTATCAGCACTACATTGGTAACAATTGCAATGGCAATGCAGAGGTACAGTGTGTTTTGAGGGCATTATTTTAATAAGGTAGGTGTTTAGTTCCCTGCAGCATATAAAACTGGTGATTTTGATTGCAGAGCTGCTTGGACTGGAAATCATAACAGTTGCCAGTAAGGTTTAGAAAGTGTGTGCCAGGGAAAGGAATCACTGTTCAATGTATTTACCCTCTGGGGAGGTAAAACACAGATGGGGGAGTTAGGAGTCTTCTAACATTTAGCTGATACATTAGTGGGTAGCAATTCTGCTCCAGGGATGTTCAAAGTAGTTCATCTACCAGTTGGGAATAGTTATGGGCACTAGAACTGAGGATTAGATATGATAGAACAATAAGGGATTGTGGAAGTACCACTGTCCCCTCCTCCCCCCACAGACAAATGTTTCATACTCTTTCATACCTCTCTACAGCTATGGCTTTCTTAAAAAAAGACAGTAGTAATGGATTAATCAGATGTTTTCAATATACATACTAAAGCACCTATCTTGAGGTAGGATTCAGCTGATAATATCACCTTATAATAAGTATTTTGGCTGAAATTATGTAAAATATCAGGTCTTCTCTTCTACATAAAAAGTAGTACTATTACTATGTGTAGTCCTACCAGTTAGTTGAAGTGGGACAAGCTTGCTAAAGCATTTGTATACTGGGTGGGCAAATGCAACATTAGATCTCTGAGATTGTTTTTATGCTATGAGAGATAAGACTATACGTTAAAACTGTAAACTTATGGTGGAGGAAATGTGATCACACTTTGAGGGAAAGAAAAAAAATGGTCAAAAATCAGGAGAAAGCAACATGGTTTCTGTTGGGCTATGCTCGGTTGTAATTGCCTGATTATTTTTACCCTATCAGTCTCACCTGGACACATTAAATTCTTTCCTGGGTTTTTTTGTTGGTTTTTTTTGGTTTGTTTTTTTTTTCCCCACAGTTTAGAGTCTTGAAGTTAAAACATTTTCCAAAATGTACAAACAAACAGCTAATTTCATTGCACTGCTGTCTGCATGCAGTGAAATAAAATATGATTAGCTAGTTAAAAATGTGTAACATTTCAATCAGTAGTTAATTCAGTTCTAGAACCATATTCATATAGGTTTGAAACAAAGTTGACCTTCTTGTTTATGTAATCTGTACATACAATAAGTGCCTGATTCAGTAACAAACTACTCAACAATGTAGATTTTCCAAGGCCCAGGAAAACAAGCAAAATCTGAACATACCCATCACCTGTGTACTACTAAAGCTCTGAAGTTACTGCATACAAAAGAGGAAGAATTAGTATAGAAGAGAAAATTCCCCATGTTATGAGAAGACAAAATCCTCATGGTCAGTTCTAGGGCAGCTGAATGGAGAGTTGTGGAAATGGGGAGGGGTAGACCTCTTTTCAGGGCTATCTGGCATCATTCTCTGTAGCTACTGTTGTCTTCTTGAGTGTAGGAAGTGTTGAAGGTTAAGGCCAGAACAAACACCAAAAGATGCATGTGACAGTGG
>VWZI01002903.1:547713-572713 GCA_013396835.1 Psilopogon haemacephalus | reverse complement strand
GAGCAATGCTTGGGCTGCTGATTGTTTGCATTGTAAACAGTTTGTTGTAAATATTCACCATGCTGATTAGTTGCAGAAGTCACATGCTGGTGTTTAAGTTTCCTCATTGGCTAATAAATGTAACTGGAAGCAGATGCCTATCCTGATACTGTCTAAAAGAAAATCTGTACTGGATAGACTGAAAACTCTGCTTCTCCTTGGACATTATAAGAACAACAGCCAGTTCATGCCTTCTTCCCAGCTTTGGGTGATTCTGAGTTTGCTCCCCTGGGCTGCATTGTGTGCTCACTGGATGAGGTGTTGGTCCTGTTGAGTTTGATGACAGCACTCCTGTTGTCTTCAGGATGAAGCAAAAGTTCAGGATGAGGCATTCCAGTCTCCTCACTGTGCTGGGATAATGCACTACCTGTTCCAGGCCCACGTGGGAGTCCACTTAACCATTTCCATCAAGTGCTGCACTTGCTGATGGGTGGTGTTTAGCAGTAAGTCACAGCTGCCTCTTAGACCATTCAAGCCATTAGGAGTTACTGCGTTTCACTGCTGAAGTCTAATATGCAGCTCAGAGACGCTGTACTGAAGTCATTGAATCTCTGTTTTGGGGTTGTTTTTTGTTTGGTTTTTTTTTTTTTCTTCTTTCTTCCCTTAAATGTTCCTGCTACTGAAGCTGGCTTGCTGAAGTACTCACCAAAAGGCAGGAGCAATATATTGCAAAAACCTATCTGCAACATCAATGAATGTATGTGAGAAATGGTTCTGAATGTCTCTTCATCTCCAATCTGAAGTAAACATTTTGTTTAGGCTTCCCTCAATGCAATGTCTTTTCTGGGATGGGTAGCTTCATTGTTGTTTTTTCTAGACTATTTATGTAGAAGGGGGACTAGATGGAATAAAGCTTGGATTATTGTTGCTCCATTTCACTCTGGTAAAAGTGCTACTGGGAAGAACACAGGACCTTGGCTGTCTATGTTCCATTAAGTTTGCATTTAATTATGGTTCTTCCTTTTTCTTCAGGCACTCACCAGCTTCCTGGACCACACAGTAGAATGTTTAGTTGGTCACTTTTTTTTTTTTCCAGTCCTGCTGAGCACCCTCCATTCCACCTAAAGTGAATGGGAATTGCTGAAGCTCAGCACTCTCTAAATAAAGGCCTCTATAACCGATGTCACTGTTTGAGATAATAACTTGTGCCATGCATAAAGAGTGAAATCACTGTGCTTTTTAAATTCTTCATATGAGATTTTGCTACTCTTTTTCCTTTTCTCTATTGCTCAATGGTCCAGCTAGATAGCATGGCTTTTGAAATAGGCAATGCCTTCTCTAATTAGGCACCATTACGGTTACTGATGGATTCAGACAATTTTGTGTTCAAAGTTAATGAATGTTGGCTTTGATCAGCCTCTGACTGTGATTGGTAGCAGTAGTTTTATCCATGTTTTATGCAAGTCACCCAAACTTGGTTAAACCAAATTGAGCTAACAGGCTTACAGGAAAAAAAAAAATAAAAAAAAATCTAAATGAACCATTGTCAGAATGTACCATGTGTGTGAAACCAAGCTTAGATTCCTAAAAGAGAAAGGAAAGTGTAGGAAACCCCATGTTTCATTTGAATCAGAAATATGTGGTCAAAGATTGTGCTGCATAAAGCTCTGTATGCAGCTGGGTTCAGTACAGGTGGATTCCTCTTGCAAAAGCCACTTGGCTTCCCATCCTGGCTCTACTACCCCATCACTGCGTGTGACATCTAGAAAAAGGTGTCAGGCTCTAGTAATCAGGATGCCTTTAACGATCTGTGCAGCTGTCTCTCTCTGTTCTCTGCACACTTTCTACATGGCTGTCCCACACCTCTCCACACTTCTCTCTGTGATGCTCACTGCATCAAAGCTTACAGGGAGGAAAATGAACCTGTGTGACCGTTGTACTGGTGCTTTCCCCATAGGTATTTTGATGAATTTGCATTAGGTGATTATCCCCTCATGCATGTCTCAGGAAGGCAGGTAACTCTACGTTGTCAGTTTTCCATCTGTAGCATGTGGATAATTATACTTTTCTGCCTCACATGGGTGTTGTGAGCACTAATTAGTTAATGTCTTTTCAGCACTTTTATCATACAAATACTAAGCAATTATTGCTATAATTATTATTTCTTATTATTTTGTTGTTTTTCAAACAATGACTTTTGAGCACTCAGTTACATCTTTGAAATTGTAACTTCATATACATCAACTGACAATGTAATGGTAATGCCAGTTGGTTGCTTTAAAAGGCTGATGCACGTTTTGTGCCTGGCAATTTACAAGGCCACACCAACTGGACCAGCATTTTCTTTAAATATATGCCTCTGGAGCACCAAGATCATACCACCAAACATAGAAATCCAGTGTCTGTAATATAATAAGGCATAACACAGTTTACATTAGTTGATTAATAGTGCATGCTTTGGGTGTGCTGTGATCACTGGAAAAAACTCGGTTGGCTAGAGGAAATGTGGCTTTGGACATCAATGGCTGAACTGCAGCTGTGTCAATTCAGCAAAGCGGTATTCCTGAGTTTGTGCCCAAATCACTGAGTTTGTGCCCCAATACAACTTTAGGTTCTCTTCAACTCACCATTTCACTGGAACTTAAGAAAAAAAACAAACAACTTAAGCAAAACATAAAAGAAAAGATGTAGCCATGGTGTTTCCTGTGGTTCAGTGTAGAAAGCACATGCCTAACAAGGGGTGTAGAGGGGATGGTGAGCCTGGTCAAGAATAGTGCTTCCTCAGCTACAGAATCCAACCTCGAGATTCCCTAGGCCTTGGGATTTTCTGAGACCAAGGGAATGCTTTGTGCTCTGTATGACATATTTTTTAGGTCTGGAAATCCTGTTTTTTGCTCTAGGGAACTGAGGGGAATCCTGATGTGGAGAAACATCTTCTTGCAGATGAAGGATGCAGCTTCTGTAGGAGGTTTCTTTTTTCTGCACTACTGTGGAAGGTTTTCCATACAATCTGAGGTACAATATATAAGGATAATGGCAGAAAGGGTACAATTTCCCAGGTGGAAAGCACGGGAATGGGAATAACAATCTTCTTATGTACACTTGGAATTGGATGCAGAACAAAGCAGATCTCTGGCAAGCATCTGAAGAACTGATTGATGGTGAAGCACTGTGAAGTGAAGGAGTGGAGGCTGGCAGGTAGGGATGAGCTGGTTGGGAGCTATAGGAAGCTACATATCATGAACTTCTGGTCCACAAAGACTAGGAAATAGGAATGCAGCTCAAGCCCTAAGCCATCTTTTTCTTGGAGCTTCTTAAGGTTGCATGAAAGCATGGCTGTAATTGGATTAGAGTTTGTTTGGAGGCACAGAGCCCCTGTGCAGATGTCCTTGACTTGCTTTCTGTTTTCCTTGGGGAGCAGCTATGAATTTTGCTGGTGAAGAGAGGGCCATCATGCTAGGCTGCTGGCAAGTGTGCTTTCCAGTGGGACTCCTGAGCCATGTCACAGACAGTTTCCTGCTCCATGGCCACATATACAACTGAAGTGGCTTGCTCATCCCAGAGCAAACTGGCACTTCTGTCTAGCATGTGATGGCGCGGACACAGGGAGGACTTGTGGGTGAGCAAGGCTTGCGGTTCTTGGTGGAGATGTTTTGGAGAGAGGGCTGGGGCAGAGTTCAGTATGACAGGTTGGATGGGGCTGCCAGGTTAGTCCTTTCATCAGAACGCAAATGTTGCCCTGCTCAGTTGGATGGATCACATCAGGATTTCTTTCATTCCCAGCCTTTCCCATGGGATTTTCTGTGGGAAGGTATGATCTCTTCCATACAATAAGCTGTCAGCCTTGTGACAGCTATATAGTGCCTGGACTGGTTTGTCTGCAAGTGAGGATTTTCAAGCTAAATCTGTTTCTTACTGAGGATTGTCTGGGAATGACTATGAGAACAGAAGTACCCTTTCTTGAGGATTATTTTGAAAATGTCTGTGTTTGTAGAGTGAGGATGCTGTACGTGATGTAGATAAATAACGTAGGAGAGTCTTGCAGCTCCTATGTAAACTGGCAAGGTTTGCTTGCAGAGTTGGAGCTGCTGTTACAAAATTCCTAGACTTTGGTAAAAGCAGCTGTAAAAGCAATTCAAAATCTACAAATAGTATGGGAGTAACTTTAAGTTAAACATTTAGTTAAATACAGAGTATATATGTTTTTTGAAGCAGGACAACTCTACTGTTTACTTGTGCTTGTATACACACTGCAATATTTTATGGTTTGCACCTGAAGTCACTTATGCACTATGCCCAGCAGCTATATGAATATCCATTTATGTGACCTTGTAATCAGTTTATGAGTGTTTTAGTGAGTTGTTGCTGTTATTTTTATCAGCCTAAGCTACAAGAAGTTAATATTAGTAGACTTTCATAAACTTAAATTGTGTGAAGTAGTTCACTGAAAGTTAAGAAGCAATGAAGATGGGAAAAAAAACTGCCACATTTGTATCCAAGGAAGTCACAGCGTAAGTCCTAGAGTTTTGTTTTAGTTTTTTTTTAAGTGTTAATTTTACAATTCTTTTTATAATGTGTTTTAAGAAAGACAGATTTTGTAGTGAACCATCAGATCCTTCTTCAGGGAAAAAAAACCCCAAACTTTAGTATATTTTAGAGCAAACCAGTACTTTTTCTGGCCCCAAAATGTTGTTTGTTGTTGTTTGGTTATTTTCCCCCAGAACTACATTGGGTGGTCTGGTAAAAGCTATTACATCTCTGTATAACACTTGTCATTCTTAAAATAGACTATCACAGTTCCAACAACACACCTACTACATACTGTAAACGATTTTCTTTAATTGATGAGTTAAATGTCTTCTTAAAAATAAATGCATTGAGTGGATTATCTGGAGGGAAGTTTTTTAGTACCTACAATTGTAGCTGGCAAAATTTATTAAGAGGCCATTGTCAGTACTTCATTTTGTGACTGTGATTAGGTGTTGCTTTGTTGGAAAAAAAGCGTTAGTAAAAAGTCAACTTTCCAATGCGTTCCCAACTGATGGGCTTATGATACTGTGTGTCCGTGTCATAAAATAGCAGATCATCCTATTGCAAAACAGAACAAAACTCTATTAATTAAGCACTTGTACCTTTTTATATTGGTCTTTGAGTTTATAGTTTTAGGAAGGGACAAATCCCATGGTGTAGTGCATGAGCATAGCTGAAGTAAAAGAAGCCTGCTTTTAGTCTGAGGGAGAAGAACAGTAATAGACTCGGTTGCTATTATAGAAACTTTATTATTATTTGTATATAAACTACCTAGGGGCTTAAACACAGAGCAACTGGGTAATTTAGCTAGCTCCTGGATCCAGTTAAAAAAAAAAAAGTCTATATCCACAGTAGGGGAATGGTCATAGCTGAAAGCCTACTATATTTTAGACTGTACCACACCTGTGGCATGTTCACCATTATAAGCTGTGTAGGCTGTAGAAAACATTAAATCCTCTCATTACTGCCTTACATAAGAGACACTTCAAGCAGTTCCACATTTATCTGAGATTACCAGTTAAACTCATTAAAAAGCAACTAGGGCTTGTTCACTCAATTGGATGTTTTCAGGATTTTGGTGTGCTTCGTGATTAGCAACAGTATGTCTTTGATTAGGGAGATGACATTTTTGGGAAGACTTACCCTTTCCGATTTTTTTGTTCACTGGGCAGGTCTGAGGTGGCAGGTATGTTGTTAGCTCTCTCACCCTTTGTTGGTAAAACTAAACTTGTGAAACTGGAATTAGATTATTTTTTTTTAATTTAAGGAAGAAATCCACCATTAACACTTCGGGTTCTAGCCAAGCTCAGGCTCTGACAGCAATTACAGACAACTGATGGAACAAATTCTTTGGAAACCTGTGTGTAACCAGGTAGCTGTACACTGAACTTGCTACCAGCAGGGTCCTGGTTTCCTTTGGCCTTTTACTTTTTTAAAAAAACTTGGTTTATGCTTTCCCACATTAAGTTGCATGTTTGTTGCTACTCACTAAATAAAACCTTGCTAGTTTCTTTACGTCTGTGAGTAAGCTTCACCTGGTGTGTGTGGTTTCACAGCAGTCAATGGAGCCATATTTGTGGATTCCTCTGTTCAAAACCATAAATGTTCTGGGGATCAAAGCTGACAGTCATGAGGTTCTTCTCTTCTTTTGTCCTAGGAAGTTATTGTCTCTGTAGCTGTAGTGCAGGGTCCTGGATCTGAATCTGGCCAATAGGAGCTAAGACATTCAGGCACTACTGTAATACAAATAAGAATAATGAGGGTATTTAACATCACTTTTTTTTCACAAATCAATCAAAGAAGTCAAAGCAGCAGGCATAACTAATATTACTTACAGTCAGATAGGGCTACATCTCTTTCATAAAAAGTGTTTTTCTGCAATATTTAACCATTGTTGGCAACAATCATCAATATTAATCCTTAACAGCAACATGATAACCAAGCTAGCAGATAAAATGGCTGTTAAAAAGTAGGAAAAAAAGGAATAATAGGATTGTGGAATTTTAATATTCTCCAGCTATTTATTAAAAAGTGCTTATTTTGTATGTGTTTATTTCTAATAATCAACTGTAACATTACTTTGCAAAAAACTGTAATTGCTTCTTAATTTCAAATCCCAGTTCCTTTGTGCTGTATACAAAGGTAGAATATTTCTGTACTTATTGTTCACAGCACTCTGTGTAAAAAATCACGTTCATTTCAAGAAGCTGTTATGGTATTGATTCTGGTAAAGACTTCCATTAACTGACCAATCTAAATCTCATAAGTGATGTCAGGATAGTTATGCATTTGCTTGGTTCAAGTATTCAGCCATTATGTTAGAATGCAGGCAGTGTCTGAATATGGCTGTTAAATTATTTCTAAATACCGAACCAGAACAGCTTAACAGTTCTGCAGTTTGAGACTGACACAAAAATGACAATCTGCCACCTCTTTGTTTTTTAAATATTAACGTTGTATTGGGATAGTATTTTTGGAGTAAAAACCTGTGGCACGAGAGGATAAGTGACATAAACAAAGGCAGCTGGGCTGCATGAAATAATGGAACAATAAGGCCCTTACAGCCGTTCTCATCACTCCAGTATGTTAATTAGCATTCTGTTGTGGCCGCAACACTGAAAACATGTAATCTGTATTGGTGTACTGTACAGCTGTGAACACACATTCTTTTTTGTTAGTCCCTAGAGTTAGCCTTGCCATTGGCATATGTGTGTGGGCCAAAAGTCAAACCATCACCACTAAAATACCATGCTATAGAAACAAGAGATTTTCTTTTATTTATTTCCATCATAACCGGTGATGTAATGTGGTTACACAGCTTCTGTCTGCTGTTTTTTTTTAACTGTTTTGCATGTGTGTATATATATATATAAATGTGTGTGTGTGTGTGTACATGCATATGAGCATATCCCTCTGTGTGTGCAAAGATGTGTGTCTGTCTGAGGCCAAACTAATAATCTGAAATAAGTGATTTAGGAAGTTAGAATGTGTTTTAAATAAATAAAAGCTTTTTTCCCCAATAGAGTAGTTTAAAGGCTGCCATGAGGATGAATAAAGCTATATTTTCCTTTTCATGGTTACAGTTAGTTTGATATCTTTATTCATAATTTTATTAAAGAAAAATAGTTCAGAAATTGTCAGTGTTTCAGTGAATTCCGCTTACAGGCATGGGATGCCTGCTTTAAAAAAAATTATACAAATATGTAAAAAATCAGTGAAAGCAAAACAGGCAAAGTATGATTAATGAAAAAGTTTGCCATTTAGACTCCATTTTAAAAGAGTTCATAATCCTGTAGGCAAGATCTCAGCCACTGTATCCATGTTAACTTTACTTGAACAGGAGTTAGGGGAGACCACCTAGCAATGATTTGGGCAGATGGAATTCATTCCCCATTCAAGGAGATTGGCATTTCTTTGTAGTGCTCCTGTAATTTAAAAGCATACTGACCTCTTCTCATGCACAGGTATTTACCTAGTAGAGGAGCCTATCGTTTGGATCGTAAATGATTAAGAAATAAAATTTCTAGTATTCTATTTAAATGTAGATTTACGCAGCAAATATTTACTTGTCAAACCTGTTTGCTATTCTCCATTTATTACTTTGTTGTAATGATTTCTATATTCTCACATGTGAAAAAAAGAGGAATTTTTTTTTCTTGTGGTGCTCTTGGGTGAATACATCCTTTATCCATACTCAGATGATAAAGAGTGAAGGCTCATCTCATATTTCTGCACTAATCTACTTCAAACCCGATCTTGAAAAATTACTCTCATTGCACAAAGAAAATACAGCATTTAAGTCACCATGCTGATCAAATTTGGTTCTGCTTTTTGACTGTGGAGGGGACAAATTGTTTGGTGATTCTGTGATGCAAACCAGCATCCACTAGGGAACCAAGTTTTTGGGATTTGTTGAATCTCTTTCTTTCTTCCCCAAGTAGATTGTAAGTCTTTTAATGAGACAAATACCTTATTATAATACCCTCTTTGCATGCAAAGTATGAAAGGGAAAAAAAAAAAAGCCAAATACTTTATATTGCTATTGATACTGTGATTTTTAGGTCACAGATACCAAATATTTAGACTTCATGCTTGCATTACTGTTTTTATGGAAATAAAATTCAGGAATTCTGCTTTTAAAATTCAATTTCTACAGAAATGAAATACAGGCTGTCAAAAAGGAAATAACAACAAAAATGTTAGTAGCTGTCTGAATTTGTCTTTATAGTGGTAAAAGTATATAATTAATAGAAGAATTTTAGCTCCAGATGTGGCTATACTATAATAGAGCCTTATAAATGCTACAGAAAGAAAAATTGCTTGGAACGAATGAGAACCAAATCAAGAGCACACCTGGGTTTGACAAAGATTGCATTTACTGACTGCTGTGCTATCACATTACAGAGAAAGACCAAGTCTTTGGGAGCAGCTGTAGAGAAAGGCCTGGCAAATCTGCATGCAAATAGCAGCACATTGTTAACTTAATCAGATGCCGAGGAAAAGATGTGCCAGACCATGAGGATGATCTATAAACAAGTACAGAGTCCAGAGAGATTGTGAGGGCTAGGCAGATTAAAAAGGTATACCACAAGGGTTCTGTCCTTGGGTCAGATTCTCGTCTTTTATGTTGCCTGAAGGTTACTGCCATTCAAACTAACTTATCACAGTGTTTGTTACAGCCCATTGTAGTAAATTTGTCAAATAGTACTGGGTTTGTTCCTTGCATGGATATAAATAATTGCATATTATTTTGGGAGTTTGGTAGCTCTTTGTTCCTTGGTGGTAGAGATACGAGTATTATTTTCTGAAGGAACAGTGTGTGATTTCATAACTCCCATTAAATAATATTACTGTATAAATGTCCCAGTGTCGTGAGATAAGAAATAGTGTGATGCACTGTACAAAGGGACAAATCTTCCATTAAGAGAAAATCTTACTTATAAAGTGCCCTGACAAAAATGGTTTTAAGAAAGTTCGACACATGCTCTTCATATCATTTATTAATATTAACGGGAATATATGTTTAAAACCTTCTCTAAGTCTAATATCATAAAAAATAAAGAAGTAATACTATTTAATCACCCACAGCTTAATAGTGCCTTAGTTGTTTACTGCCATTGCACTAATTGCTCTGTACTAATGTGTTTTTGTGTGATTTCCAGTAGTGCTAAAAGAAATGAGATCCATAACCAATTAAATATAGTGTTTTTATGTTAAAAATATATCTGCCGTAGACTAGCAAATGAACAGTGATATTCTTTTAAAAACAAGAGAGAGTTGGCAGTTGGGTAGCTGCAGAGTAATAGATATTTTTCTTTGCGTCTTTTCCACAGTTACACTGGAGTAATCTTAATGGATAAGCAAACTGCAGAGAGCTTAGCATTTTGTATTATATTATGGGGCAGAATCTCCTCTCATACAGCTATAAATCAGGTATAACTTTATTAAAGACAGAGAATTTACACCCACCCGAAAGAAATGGACTGAGGGCTTCTTTTGCTTCTGCAAATGGCTTTTCTTTTTCAGAAATGTAACTTTTACAATCTGAAATACAGATTCATCTCATGCGAGCTCCCAAGCACAAGCACGTTGGCTCTACCTTCCTTCTACATGGCAAACTGTAGACAGGGCCAACTGTGCTGGCTCTGGGCAGGCAATGCAAGCTGGAGGAAGTGCTTTGGGTCCCTGGCTCTATCGCAGGGAGCAGGACAGAAACGATGTTCAGAGACTTGTAGGAGGGGAAGCAACACCGTTTATATACTGTAGCGTACCCTGCCAGAGGGTTAATTGAGTAACATTGTTGTTGGCTCCAGAAGGAGCTTGCTGCCTGAGACAGGGCACCACAGCGGAGACTGTGAGGGTGAGCGAGGTGAGGGGAAATTGGACATAATAGCACTAATAATAATAATTAAAGACTAAGAGTAACAAAAGAACACACAACTAATATACCAGTCTCTTGCTTTTTATTACAAAATTAATATTCATATGAATGCTATCAGAGCCATTCAGTATTAAACTGGTAAGACAAAAGTGACATTGTAATATATTATACAGTATATTACAGGATGTTTGTTTCTGTGGATTTTGACAGGCTGAAACAAAGTAACAGCACTATCAAATAGTTTCTTTCCAGGTCTTCAGCACAAGGCCCTCAGTCAGCATAGGATCCTGAGACCCACAGAGCAGAAATGCTCTCACTTTATATGGGGGGAGGTAATGAGATCAATTAGATCCTCATCCATTGAACTGTAGACAGCTGTTGGTGCATAATAATCATCATTAGAGATGGGTGAATGTGGGATACTTGATTTGCCAGACAACCCGAAGGTATTCTAAAAATGCCAGACTTAACTCTTGAGTATTTTGACTACTTGAGGCCAACGTTTTCTCTGAAGTCTCTCCTGGGACTGCTGATCATAAAAGAAGAAAAAGGTACATCTGAGAGCTGAGGAGAGCTAGAAGGCTGCCAGGCTCTTTTCCAGGGCTGGAGAAAGTTGAGCGGATAAACCCTGCCAGCTGCTATGTAAGCACAGCCCTCTTCAGGACCGCATGGAGCTTGTGAGTCACTAACCCCAGCTTTAGCTGCCGTCCTGACTTAAACCTCAGCAGCCATGCTCCTTACCTAGCATCTTGGTCTCTTGTCAATATAGTTTCATGGAAAGTATCGTACCCTTTTTAGGTTTGAGTGACTTCTCTCTCTGTCCTTCCTATAGCTCAAATGTTACCTGCTAACAGGCATCCCCTGTATTCTGAGTACATACCAGTCAACCAGTTTGTGTTAATGAAGTTAGTGTGATTTTTTACATTGGTTTTTGGAAGATGTGTAAAGCAACTTTACAGACATTTTAGTCTGAGTCCTGAAGCTACCTGTAGACTTTATGAGCACCACTACCAGATGCAGTCACTATGTTATCTGCATTGTTCATGGTTATTAATTTCAGACTTTTTCTTTGAAGCCTAAATAAATGCTTGTAGTATTTGATACTTATGTGTTAAAAACATTATAAAACCATCTTAACTGATACTGTAACTCATATACATCCTTGCAGCTCTGTAAGTTCTGCACTTTTAACCTTTATAAGTAGAGTAAATGTGATCTGTGTTACTATTATTTGGCTTTGATTTGGCAGTGTAAGCTATCCACTTGTTTTGGTGGGCTTCCTCGTTCTTTCATATGCCTTAAAATAAATGTGACTTGCCAGCATGAAATAATGGTATTTCCCTGGGAAAGTCATGTTAGTATTTATGGGAGTTTGATAAAAACAGCCCAGTATTCATGGGATAGGAGGAATTAGAATGAAAGCAAATATATGTAAGAGAGAAAGTGCGAGATAAGATCTTCTGAATATAATCAAGAATTTTAGGACAGTACTTCTGGCCTGTACTTAGGTCCTTTAGTGATGTTGCCTGACATCTAGGTCTAAACCCATTCCTGAGGTCAGTGAGTGTATATGCACAGAACACATCTGGCCTTGTTTTGGAAAACAGGACTTAGGTACCCTGCCAGTTGCCATGAGTATTAATTTGTTAACGTTTGTACAACGTTGAATATATAAAGTGCTGGGTAAGTATTCACAATTATGAAGTCTCTGTGCATCACTTGAGTATCCTTGATACCAGTACAGACTGATTTTTGCTTTTACAGACCAGTAGAGCTTAGAAAAAAAAAGAAAAGGAAACTGATATGGTTTCAGCAACTGGCAAAATGTGCTTTATTCTACGTGCACACATATAATATTTGGGTAGATGGTCACACAGTACCAGTGTGCAAATATTTATCTGTTTGCAAAGAGAATCTCAGCCTTTATTGCCCAGTGCTGCAAACCATTTGTCTTGTAAACACCATTGGATTTCTCATATGCATTAAGGCTATTTTAAAGATTTAGGGTCAGCGGGAAAAGAGTCTTACGTATCTTTTTAGATGAAATTGACTGTACTGGTTTTATGGCCTAGCACATTTTTGGTAGATCAACTAGTTGATTGCACTTGAAGATTCATCTGCATAGTGGTCTTTGCTCAGATTTGCTTTCATGATGTGTGCAAGAACAAATTAAGCTTGTGCACTTAAAACATACTGAATATCTGAGGGGATGGCTAGATAGCAGGTAATAGGAATCTCTTAGTTCTCTTTGATAGTTGCACTGTCATCATCAGTTTGGTTATAGCAGCTGCTCCTTTCTTGCTGGTCGGTTTTATTTCCTGTTCTTGAATAATCTCTCTCATTCAGAGGAAGGTAAAGACAGCCATCTTCAGCCATCTTCTTGAAAGCTGGTAAAATGGGATAAAGGAAAGTGATGAAAGACGACATGAGGCCAGACGTTCTTTCTGTCCAGCATAGTGAACTAGGGTTCAGACATGACTTCAGAGATTTCACCATGCTTTTTGTCAATGAAGTAATGAAATATCATGAGATGGAATATCAGTGTAATCTGGGGAAGAGCCAGCAATGGGAATTTGTTTTGGGCTGTGAAATTTCACCACTATCATTAATCTGAAGACATTTTACCTCTGTGATTCTGGATTATTCAGGCTGTTCTCAGCCTCTCTAGTGGAAGGCAGTGTGGAAGCTGCACAAGTGCAGCAGCAGCATTCGTAGCAGTGCCTCAGAGGGCATTTGTGCACAGTGTGCGCAAGGCACTGCCAAATCCTGACCTCAGATCTGGATAAGCAGGTGAAGCTTCTTTCTGCTTTTGATTTTTACCTAATGCCTAGCTCTTAAAAGTCATAGTGTTGTGTAATGTGGAAATGAAAAGAAGAAAATCTACATGAGAGGGCAAGAGGGTAATGCAAGATCCTTGTGATAACTTCTCTCTGGTGTTGTTTTATTTCAAATGGAATTTACTTTCCTTTATTTCTTTTTGATTCCTCCTTCTCACTGAGTGCCTAGCTGTAACCCTGAATGAATGTATCTGACAGGTGGCCCAGCACTGAAGCCCCAATATTGCTTGGCAGTTATGCCTCACAAGATGTAAAAGAACATTGTGTAGGAAGAGCAATGGTGTGTGGTCAGCTCTGTTTCTCCTCTCATTCTTACACCATAAGTTATAACATATTTTGGTCATAATGGAGAGCAGTTAGTATAAACCAAGCAACATTAGGGTTATAACTGGTTACAGGTTACAATTACAACAGTTACCACTGTGAGGGAAATTAATTGGCAACATTTTCTTCAACTATAAGAATAAAAGCTCTTTTATGCCCTTCCCCCACCACTCCAGCTCTTCCCAGGTATTTCCAGTCATTCATCTCTCCAGCTCAGAAGCATTTAAAATTAAGCTAAAGTGAGAACTGTTCATTACCAAAGAATTATAACTGGAAGCAAAACTTGAAATGTTGTCTCCCAGGGCGATGCAGTTATTATTTGGTGTCAGGGCAAATCTCCCTCTTCTTTATGCCCACTGTGTCCGGCCATGGAGAGCAGCTGCAATCTGACCCTAAACTCCAGTACTGTATTATGGTAGTTTGCTAGTATCAGAAATGGAGTGGGATGGAAGCAGTGAGGATGTCCCAGTATCTAGACCAATTCACTCCACATGTATCATCATTTGTGACTGAAGCTGGTGTTCTTGTGGTCCATAATGTCTAAGCTTCTCTCAGGTGACATTTTGAGTATATATTAAAGTAAATTAGCATTCATAAAATACAAGGTGCAGCATGCTTTAAGTCAGAGCTGCTGTCGTGAACAAAGAATGTAGAATTTTGTCTTCAACTCATCTGCATGGTTGTGAACATTGTGCACAGATACTCTCCATTGCAGTTCTCTCCAGCAAAAGAGCCCAAAGGGTTTTTTAAGCAGTAATGAGATACATGATGTTTATAATCTTTACAGTCTACTCTGCAGTCTTCTGTAGTTTTTGTAAGTGGCATCAATGGAGCACAACTACTACATACACCCTTTTTGTTTTCTTAATGCCCTGACTGACGACTGTGAGGGTGCAGCAGTAGAAAGCAAGTATAGTGTGTGGGACTTCAGAATGTCTGCCGCTTCAGAACTATTGAATAAATGCTGCAAAAGCATACTTTGTGGTAAACAAACAAAATTGTATTAATAACTTTATTATTTTTTTCCAATTATTTTGTAGCTGAGTGTGCTTCTGTTAGCAAAGCACCTTTGAACAGTATCATATTGCTTCCTGTGTTGATCTGGGACTTTTAAGAGGCTAGATCATTATCACTTATCTTGGAAATGTTTTGTTCTACTTGTGGGTACTTGTTTGTCTGTCTTCACTGTTCCTGAAGTTTCACCCAGGCTGCACCAAGTAAGGTCTTAAAGATGCTGCTCGCACAGTTTTTTTCACCTAGACTTTCTTCCTGCATGTAAATTAGATTTCTTTGCAGCATTCTGGTCAAAATAAAGCCACTATCTAGCTATGGTCGTGTCTATGCTGCAGCACACTAAGTCCAGATTCCATGCTCTCAGCGATTTCTGTAGTCCAAAGCAATGGATGTCTTTTTCCTTGTAGCTATGACATAGTTTGAATTCCCATCCATTATCTCCACAAAAAAATGATAGCTTATTTTTCAAAGTACTGATTGGCGAGAATTTTGTGGATGACTGTTTTTGATTATGATTATTTTTGTAGATGGGTTATTTGCTTTGGTCTTCAAGTGCTCCCCAGGCTTTGACTCCTGATGTTGTCCAGGCAATTGAGCTGTTATACTATAGCCTGTTCAAGTAGTCTCATGGGATACTGTTTGTCTGCTCACTCACCTAAATTGGTGTTAGTGTAGTGTATGAAGTGGAAAGATTGCCTTCAGTTAAGATAGTATGTTCCAGACCAGGAACTTTACTTTTTGTTTTATATACTTTCCCTCTTTAGAAGCTGCTGTTGCTGGGTGGCTGCTGGCATTCTGCTGGATGGCTTTAGAGAGCTGTAGCCTGGCTGAATGGATCATGGCACAACTCTAAACATTAGAGGTAGAATTGCATCTGGTGTCTGTGGTTGGGTCTTGTTCTGTCAAGGCTAGAAAAATGCTAACCAATTTGATAAGCAGTTAAAACATTCTCTTAAACAGAAGCATGAAATAGGCTGGATTTGTACTCAGTGAGAGCTCTGTAATGGCAGAAGTGTGCATGATCAGAAATTCCTGACCTCTACCAATGGGCTATTGGCCCTTCTGCTACTCAGTTTTTGCTGTCATCAGCTGTGCTGCCAGTCTCTGCTCTAGCCAACTCTTGTAAGCCATGGCCAGCTTGCTGAGAGTATAGACCACTGGGCTTCTCAGTGCAGATTTTAGGCAGAATGGCAACTGGCACAAAGCTCTTTGCCTTGGCACCCTTCAGTCATCCAGGTTCTGTTCTTTATCCCTCTCTTCCCAGTTTTCCTCATGCCTTGCCAAAGATATGTGGCACTAGCAGAATCTTCCATTCTGGGCAATTATTTTACGTAGCCTTTGCCAGAAGACCCAGAACTAGGTTTTTTTCTCAAATTAGTTCCAGAAAATAATCTGAAGGAAGGAAGACAAGAGGATAGATTTGTCAGCTTTGGTGTTGGCACTCTTAGGGCCATCTTTGCTGGCACATTTTTCTACCCTGTGAAACTCCAGGGCAGTCCAACAAAGAATTGGTTTCTTTGGGGATTGCAATCCCTGTTCTGTCAACCCAAATGACATTGCTGCTCTCTGAAGAAACCAACAAATACTAGCTGTAGCTTCTTGCGACAGGTTTCTCCAAAAGCAGGCCAGACATGGAGATGGAGTTTGGATATACCTGTTTTTTGTTGAAAGTTGTTTCGCTGAACAAAGCAAATTGGGAGCTTGTCAGTTTTGAAACAGGGAATTTGATTTGATCTGAGATCCCTCAGTGACCTCCCAGAACTGATGATTTTCCTCCCTGTAAAGTTTGTTGCCCGTAGACTTCACTTCAGAGCTTGAAGCAGAAGTTGAGAATTTTTTTCTGTTTCTTTGGGAGAGCAGAATTTGCCATTAAGAGTGCATTTAGCATGCTAAACATGGGGTCAACAACAGAAGAAGAAAGAGTTACCTCCTTACTATCTTTGGGCTGTCCTAAAACAATTTATTGCCTTTTTTTTTTTTTTCTCCTTAGTTTTGATAGGAAACCCTAGAAATTTACTCTCCTTGGAGCTGGCTGTGTATAAGAACTACAAGTTCAGCCAGAAGGCTGTGAAGGCTCTCAGCTGCCTAATCTGACCCTTCAGTAGCTGCTGAAATTCTGCTTTGCTGAAAGTGAGCATAATCATATTAAATATTCTGTAGAAAAATGGGGGTGTGTCCCTTTAAAAGCACTGGGTTAGTAGCAGCACAATTAGACTTTACTGTCTGTAGTTTCTACTATACCTCTGAAGCACTTGTATGGAATGGATGCTTCAAATTAAGTATGACCTGGTTGTCCAATCCCAATTACCTAAAGAATCCCTCAATTTGCTTAACAATTCCCTCACAGCTATTATGGCTCTGACTGATTGTCCCCAGGACTCTCTTAGGCTTACAGCTAATGTAATTGATTCTTCAGTAGTAGCCTGAAGGGCCATTTGGCTTCAACCATGGTCGGGAGATATTTTTTTTAAGCTAAGTTAAGAGAATGGCTATTTTTTATAGTTGTTCTGGTTTTGGAGGGTGAGGGTGGAGTGAATCATCTGGACACTGCTTAGAACAACAGCCTCTGCCAGATGGGGAAGTATTTTCCTTGGGCTCTGTTAAATTGGCTTTGGATAGAAGGTCTGTGTAGACCCAGATTTGGGTGGGTATTTCTGCAAAAAAGCATAACCTATAGTAAAGACTTTGTTGTGATGTTTTTCTCTATTTATTGCCATTTTGACTAAAAGAAATAAGGCTGGAGTTTTTTCCTGCACCTGAATAAATATCAGTAATGATAGATGCACCACTTCTGTTGTGACAAAACTATTGGTGCTCAAATAGTCTCATTCAGGGCACAAGGTTGATCATTAGCTTTTGCAAGAGGCCTTTGGCATTGTAAAGTGGACTGTCTTTTCAACGTCAAGAACTGGATTATAGAATTCTGTAGACTGTCAGAAATGTGTTAGTGAGGGTGCTCAACACATCTCATACCATCATGTTGGGATCTTACATTGTGTTGTAGGTTGTTTTTGACACTTTCAGCTCTCTCTGGAAAAAAAAAAAAAGATAACTACAATAACAAAATTCCATCAAAATAATTTCTGCAACCTTTGGTCACCTTCCCCCCACCCCAATCCCATAAATTCGTAACTAGAAGACCCAGTGGAAGTAGCAGGAGATAATTTTAAAACGGACAAAAGGAAATGATTCCTGACACAGTGAGTAGTGAAGTTCTGGAACTTGCTGCCAAGAGACTTTGTAGAGGCAGACAGCATCAGCAGGCTCAGAAAGGGATTAGACAGATTCATGGAAAACAGCTCAATAAACAGATAATAATAAACAGGTCAATAGCTAAAAAAATGCCATAGCTTTGAGTCATGAAGGGCATTAGCTTCCTACATATCTAGAACGTTAGAATTGATTCTTGGACATTACCTTGTTGAGAATGATAAAGAGATGCTCAGATTTTCAAAGGTATAACTGCTGTTTCTCAGTTTCTTAGTTCTTACTGGACTGGGCTTACGGAAAAAAATTCATGGGCTTAAAACATTGAGGTAAACTAGCACCTCCCTGTTTTTAGTATCTTTCAGTTTCTTTGGAAACAGAAATGCACTTGATCTGGGAAACAGGAGAGGATGACTATTTGATTGGTTAGGTATGAGAAAGGAGGAAGAGAAAGGGAACTGGAGTCCGCTCGAACACAGGAGTTAGACAGAAAGCTTAAATAGTTCCTTTTCTACCTGAATCCATAAGGAAGGAAATGATGCAATTGATGAGGATTTTGGAAGCAGTGATTCACAACAAATGTGGCTGAGTTTGGATATCTTCAGCTCTGACGGTCTGTGGCAAAGCTAGGTTCTCAAAAATGTCTTCAAGTCCAGCACTGTGCCTAGTATGTGCATCTTATTAAGATAAACTAGAAACTTAGTGGGCAATGGAGGACCCCACTGTAGTGTTAGTGCTCAGACATGAGAGACTTTCTCTCCATTTACCATCCCTCAAACAAAAAACAAAAAAAAACAAACAAAAAAAAAAGAGGGAATAGGGGAATTCTGCACAGAATATTTGTTCTATGTATCACTTAATGCATTTTTAAATCAGTGGTGTCAATGTTAATTACTAAAATTATGTATATGCCAACAGAATAACGCACAATATTTCCCACCTTGCTTCCATGTGCAGTCCATTAATTAATGTCTTTGGAAAAGGAACAATTTAGTCTTGATTCCTGTAAAATGTGATTTTGGAAAAAGTGCTCATGACAAAGCAGCAGAAATGGCAGCTGCCCTTTAATGATTCACTCAGTATAATTTGGATTATAGAACACTACTTTTTCTGCACAAGATAAGATAATACTGTCTAAATGTTAGGTTATCTATGTCTGCCTCTCACAGAAAAGGCATAGGGATCTTGGAAGGATTTCATGCTCTTTGAAGAGAGGTATCTAATTTAGATAGATGAGATGCTAAAATGACTGCAAATAGGTGAGCTAGATCTTGTCCTAACAGAAATTAAGAATGAGTCTAGATTAAAACCAAGAAGTGAAAGTCATATCATGTGCCAGACCAGCTTATATTTGTTTACAGCTAATGTTTCTTTCATTGGTTGTTCTGTACATGCAAAAGGACTCTGCTTCTGCATGAGGTTTCAAGAATATTAAGCAAACTTTTTAGTTTCCTGCTTGAAAATTCCCTTTGATGCCCTCTTTAGCTGGCAAAATTTTCTTTCAGTCGATGGTTTATAACATGCCAATAACCACTGGTGCTTTAACTTGAAGAAACATGAAATACGACAGAACACACCACTCCTTCCCCCTCCCCACACACACATATTTCTGGTTAGTAACATCTCTTGCAAGCAGTGCTGATGTTTTGTAGTCTTAATTTAAGAAGGTATTGCAGCCGCGGCTTGACTTTAGGCAAATTCATACATTTCATGCAAAGTTGCAGAGTGAAAATCAGCAAGTATCCAGTAGCAATATTAATGTACCCAATGTGTGCATTCTGCTTAGCTATTTAAAACGTCTTTTGTTGTACGTTTCTTGAGCTATCTTCCTTCTGTGGAGGAAGTCTTCCAAATGAATTTGATACCTCTTGACCTTTGAAAGAGCCCCATAGGTATCATAGAATGGTGTAGGTTGGAAGGGACCTCAAAAGATCATCCAGCTCCAACCCCCCACTATAGGCAGGGACACCTCCCACTAGAACAGGTTACTCAAGGCCTCACCCAACCTGGCCTTGAACACCTCAGGGAGGGAGCATCCACAACCTTCCTGAGCAATCTCTTCCAGTGTCTCACCACCTTCACTGTAAGGAACTTCCTCCTAACATCCCATTTAAATCTCCCCTCTTCCAGTTTAAACCCATTACTCCTCATCCTGTCATTACAAGACCTTGTAAATAATCTCTCCCCAGCTTTCCTGTAGGCCCCTTTCAGATACTGGAAGGCTACTATCAGGTCTTCTGCAAGCCTTCTCTTCTGCAGGCTGCAGAGCCCCAACTCTTGTAGCCTGTCCTCATAGCAGAGGTGCTCAAGCCCTCTGAGCATCTTTGTAACTGTCCTCAGGACTCACTCCAACAGTTCTATGTCCTTCTTGTGCTGGGGGCTCCAGAACTGCACACAGTACTCCAGGTGGGGTCTCCTGAGAGCAGAGTAAAGGGGGAGCATCCCCTCCCTTGTCCTGCTGCCCATTCTGCTATTGATGCAGCCCAAGACACAGTTGCTGTCTGGGCTGCACATGCACACTTCTGGCTCATGTTGAGCTTTTTGTCAACCCAGACCCTCAGGTCTTTTTCCTCAGGGCTGCTCTCCAGCTATTCACCACCCATCTGTATTTGTCTGGTCTCTGAGAGGAAATATGTTATTCAAGAACTCTCAACTCTTTGCCATGGAGTGTCCTGCACAAGAAATAGAAGGCCTGATGATAAAGTCGAGAGTGGATAATACATATAAATTCATCTGGGAACTTTTGAGGAGAAATGTGTATTCATTTTTGATTGCGATCGTTGTAGTTTCTTCATGAAATTAACAATTCACAAAAGGGAAGAATGCTTGTTTTGTTTATAAACATTTCTGCCAAAGATTCTGTTGTTGTTTGTATTGTAAACTTCTGGATCCAGGCTTCCTATGTGTTTTCCCTTCATTTAGGGGATACACAGACCTGACTAAAGAGTGAGTTATAGAATAAATGTGGTTTGTGTTCATTTTGCAGTTACGTTACTACCCATTATTGTAGTTTGTGAGTTGAGTAGACATGGCTACAGCTGAGCTAAAGCCTTTAGCATTGTGTCTGCTCCCTGCTCCTGTGTGATGAGGTGCATGCTTACCTACAACACAAAGCAGATTCATCAGTCTGAACCCAGTCTTAGCTTGCTGTATGTAGCAAGGGAAAGATAAAGCAAGACTGGGGAGCCAGAGCACCTCTGCTATGAGCAGAGGCTGAAAGAGTTGGAGCTTTTCAGCCTGGAGAAGAGAAGGCTTCGAGGAGACCTTATAGTAGCCTTCCAGTATCTGAAGGGGGCCTACAGGAAGGCTGGGGAGGGACTATTTGGTCGAGGGGGAATGGGTTCAAATTGGCAGAGGGGAGATTTAAACGGAATGTTAGGAGGAAGTTCTTCACAGTGAGAGTGGTGAGACACTGGAACGGGTTGCCCAGGGAGGTTGTGACTGCTCCCTCCCTAAATATGTTCAAGGCCAGGCTGGATGAGGTCTTGAGCATCCTGATCTAGTGGGAGTTGTCCCTGCCTGTGGCGGTGGGGTTGGAACTTGGAGGTCTCTTCCAACCAAAACCATTCTATGATTCTAGGGTGTCCCTGGACATGGCAGGGGGGTTTGGAACTAGATGATCCTTGTGGTCCCTTCCAACCGTGACTGATTCTGTGATTCTATGATATTAAAATATTTGTTTTGTCTCTAAACAGATTAGGAAAATAATTACAATTAGGAATAATTCCTGTCCATTTCTGTTTTCTTGAACTGTTTTTCTACCTTATATCACTGTCCCCTCTAATCAGCTAATATCTGTTGCACCAATGTATCCCAAAAGGCATTGAGTTGATGGTGGCAGTGCTACTGGTGGGAGAGCATTCCATTATCAGAGAAATAATGTAAGAAGAACTGGAAACTCCTGGGGGTGGTTTTTCCATTTTGTTTTTAATTTTCATTCATGAAATCTTATAGAGCCAGGCAGTAGTGTATAAGGTAGGACTCCTTGTTCTCCCTGTATCCTAACTTCATGCTCCATTGCCACTCAGTACTACCACAAGAGATTTTTTTTTTTTAAACAGCAAAGGGTGAAACCCTTGCCAATCTGCTAGAATGAGAAAGAAAAACTGTAGAACAGTGTGTTGCTGTAGTTAAATGATGTGGAACTTACAGTGAAATTGCACGAGTGGATTTTTTCTTTAAAATGTTTTGTAAGTCATATGTTAGAGTACAATGTTGTTTGGTTTCAATATTTATTGAAAGTAGTTTTGTAGGGAAAAAAAAAAGGTTTAACTGTAAGTACCTACCTTGATTTTTTGTGTTTTGTGTTAAAGACTGCAAAGAAAGATAAAGGGTAAGGGTAAATGAAATATTTTCTGGTGTATGTGAATGCCATTTGCATCAGTATGTTCCACATATCTATGGATTCAAGTCCCACCCTGAGATCCATATATGAGTATAAATATTTATTACTGATTCAGCATGGATTTGGACCAAAGTTCATGAAGCTTATTGGTAAGATTGTCATCGAGTTGGTTTTGGATTGGGTCAATCAAGTATATTTTAAAAATGTGTATCTTCTGTTTTTTTAAGGCTTGCTGTCTCTGCATATCATGGAGCACATCACACTTTGTGATGGGTTGCTTTGATATTTTTTTTTTTGTTATTTTAGCCCATGTCCTGTTGCACATTTAGTGGGACTTCCATGGCAAACAGGCCCTAGGGAAAGTTTTTAGCTTCCCATGAAAAATTCTAACACAGGTGTTTCACTGAAAAAGAATTGGCAAAACAAATTGCAATTCAAAATATATGATTTTCTGAACTCCAGCTAAAACCCCACAGACTGTAGCAATAAGTACTGATCACACACCCAGACTACCAATTGTCAGCTGCTGTATCTGTCTCTGTAGTGGTTCCTGCCTCACAGCATGCAAGAAGCAATGTATTAGTTTAGCCCTAATGAAACCAGTGAAATATGTCTTTTGCTGAAAGCTGTACTAAGTTTACATCACATTTGCCAGGAGCATGTGCACTAAAAATTACTGTGAATCAGTTAACTTGTGCTAACATGTTACTCTGTGATAAGTTGTTGTGAACTAATTTTCTGATCTGTGTCTGTGAAAGTTATTGCTGAACCTTTAGGAGGTTCTATTTGAGATGAGGGAATTCAGTCTCTTGCTATTTATTATTAGTTATAGGACTTTGAATGAGATCCATGCTAGCAGTAGTGCAGCCAGGGGCTTGGAATTTTATTTTAGTAACTTCATCATTATGATTTTTAAAATGGGGGTGGGGAGGGTAGGTAAGAAGAAAATGTTTGAGATTGACTACAATACTGGTAGGGAAGTGAAAGTAAGCTGCTTTTACAGTTGAAATAGAGTGGGGAATACAATCTTACAGAACAAAGTGTCCAGTGGACAAAGCCAGTCCAATTCTGTAAATTATTGTGTATTGTCTCAAGAGAAATTCTGTTCAGGGAGGTTTTCATGATACCAACTCATTGCTAGTTAGTTCAGGTATTTTTAAATAATTCTATTAAACCAGATCTTACCCATTTCTCTCTCTCTCGAAAACTTTGTTATAGTTATATGTTTATGGCAAGTTTTACAAGAGATCTGAAAGTTGTCTGTGCTTCTCTGATATTCAGATGTTCAAAGATGTTGAAGAAAAATTGGTGATGTAAAAGGAGGTGTGAAAACTTGTGCAGTTTGGGACATATGTGGCATTTGGGTGGGTTTTGTTTGTTTGCCTTTGTTTTTAATTCTTGGTTAAGAAATGTAGTTCCTTAAGAAAGTTGTATAGTAAAAGACACATATTACTAATGTTGGAAGTAAAACATGTTTCCCTAATATGGTGGCAGAATTCTTCAAGATCAGTTGACTGTAAATATGGCCTTAAGGAGAGGAGGACCTTTGGTTTCACTGCTGTACAAATGCCATTTGCTTAAGTTCAAGTTGTCTAGGTCTAGTTTTTTCTTTTCAGCAGCATTTCAGACTTTATAGTTACATTACATTGATGCTGGTACTTGGGGTGCCTATTATTTTTACTTCGGTGTTTGAAGTTATTAGCTCTGTCATTATTATCTTTGAAAGATAAAACCTGAGCATGACCAAATCTTCATGTGGCTAAAATTTTGCTTTGTAGGAGAGTCACATTTTTTCTAGTCTCTTGAACAGAAGACTTAACTTAATGAAATTTGAGCATTTAGAAATAGATGAGTTAAAACTTTTTAATTCTAAGAAAATGAAGAAGAGTACTCTTCATGCAAGAAAGTACAGCTTGCAAGTGAGAGTCTACTCATGAAGTGTGTTGTAATATTGAGACAAAAATAAATCTACAGTTGTGTTTGAGACTACAGAAAAGTTATTCCTGAGCAGCAGCAGGAGATGCTTTTCTATCACATGGTCAGTTTGCTGATCAGTCAGATGTCTGAGCCTGGGAGTGAGGAGGATTCTCCTTTACCAGGAAAACAGGAATCAAAGATCTGCAAAGCATCTTGCAACCTCCCACACTGCTTTCTGCCTTGAAACAAGGCACCAGTCAGCATTGTGCAATGCTGACTCATTTTGGGTTGCCCATTTGGTAAAGCTTCAGTTATTCTGTAAATTAAGCAAGACATTATAATTTTTGAAAAATTTAACAATATCAGCCTACCAGATTCCTGAGAATAGTAACAGTGACCAACTGTGCGGGTCAGAGAAGCTCTGTGTGTGTTTGTGAGGGCTTCAGCTCTCCTTTGAGAATTTCAGACAGAAGCTTCTATTAAAGTGCAAAGTATTGTTATTATCTTTGTCCTTTATACATATTTAAATAGTACATGATAATCATCTCTGTGAACTCTTAACTATTCATAAAGGTGGCTGTCACTTAGAGGTCTGAACCAGGACTCCAGATCCAAACACTTAAAATGATAGATCATGTTGTAACCTTCTGAGAATTATTCATAACCTTTGTGTAGGAGGAGTTTCCTTTTAAAAGACAGGCTTTGTAGATGATTAGTAAGTGGGGGATTTAATTGTTGTTTTTTGATAATGATATCCAAGGATGGTAGAGCTGCTTTGCCAACTGGAAGTCCTCTTTGGAGCTTTATCTGAGGCAAGTGCAAGAGGTGGGGAAGATGAAAGGTGACTGAATGCTTGACCTTTATCCTGTCTGGTGTAGTGTCATCTGATCAAATGGTACAGTGAGTCCCTGCAGTTGCCACCAGATTACAGTTTCAGGTACCTGTATGATTCCCCTACTCAACCCC
>VWZI01002903.1:528535-547657 GCA_013396835.1 Psilopogon haemacephalus | reverse complement strand
GATGTTCTTTGGTCATCTTTTCTTGTCTTTGATTTTAAGCAGAATTCACTGGATCTTAAAAGCTCAAGCACACCCCCACACCTTTCCCACTAACCATGTAGTCAGAAGTAGCATGCACTTGACTGTGCCAGTGGTGTCTGGTTTTGGCCTGCTGCTGAGCTCAAGGCCATGTGTGTGCAGCTATCTGCTTTGTGGAAGGGACAGAGAATAGGCCAGAAATACGAGCAGCACCTTTCCTCTGTAAGTACATTGTGCAGCACTGGGATGTGTCTCCATGTTTTCCCAGGGGTTTGCCAGGGAGAGATCATTGCCTGCTTTGATACATGCCCACAGCCCCTTTGGTGTCCAGGCTGTGCCAGGACAGACTGAGCAGTCTGTGTTTCCATTCACCAACAGGCTAGTGTCCTTCCAGAATTTCATTCATACTGATTGAGGGAGATGCTATACTCTTTCCTTTAGTTTATTTTACCCTCTTGGTATGCAGAGTATTCTTTGTTAGTATTCCTTATTTATTTAAATGTTAATTGGTCCTTGTTAATTTGGTTTTCTGTGCTGACAGCCAAGGTCAACAGTGAGTCCTTCTATGTTAGCTCTTAGTGTGATTACAAGGTAGTGTAATGTGTCTTGGAAAAAAAAGTAGTGAAAAGCCTTCCCTCTGTTTTTAATGTAACCTTTGTGTTAGGTAGAGGTTTGGAGGGTGAAGGAGAGAGAAAAATCTATGTTCAACGCAGACTGAAGGGCCTTATTGATTGAAAGGGACTGCTAAATTAAAAGACAGTTGTTTTGAAAGCAAAATATCACTTGACCCCAAAGGGATGGGCAATTGTGGCCCTGGGGTTAGGTATAATAACAACACTGGTTTGAGATGGGAATGCTAACAGTAGATTTTTTTTTTTTCCCCTCTTCTTTTCACTTCACTGTTTGTATATGCAACTTTCAGACTCTGCTTTTATTACTCCGAGAGCAATTTTTTCTGAGAGGACCCTTCTTTTTGGCTGGAGTGGCCATTTTATGAGATAAAAGTAGGATTAATTTTTTTTTTTGTTCTGTTCTGTGGGGCAAAACAAACAGAGCTATCATAACACTTTAAATAGTAATCAAATATGTTTTTCTGTTTGCATTCGAAAGGGTGGAAAGGNTCCCCAGTAACAGGTAGAGAGTTTGAGAAAAGACTTCAAGGGAAAAAGAAAAAAGCATAGAATATACTGTTACGGTGTTATTTTTGTCTTTCATTTTTATGACAACTTATTTGTACTTAAAGGAATCTTTCCAAAGAGTTAAGAAGCATCATTAAATAAAGACTGTGAAATGTGCAATATGGCTTATTTATTTAAATGTTAATTGGTCCAACGAACACTTCTAATTAGCTCTATATTTGCTTAGCAAAAAGTTTTACAAATTCCAATTGTGAAAAGCAGCTATTTTGAGCTGGTAAGCATGTTGCAGAATCAGCTATGATTTTTCTATAGTTCTCAGCCCTTGAAGGCACAATTTAATTTTTCATGTATGCATACTAGCAACGGTAAACACTTGCGAGTGTAAAGAACCTTCTTTAATTAGCTGCACAACAATTAAAGGATTCACAAACTAAATTGAACCCTGTCTCTGTGCTTACTAGCTGAATTCTACCACCTGTCACAACAGCACTTTGTTCAATCTGTTATGCAAAATCATTATAGCAATATAGCTGAGGAGAAAAAAAAAAGAGAGAAAACAGCAATTATTTCTTACTTTTCTCTTGAATGGGTTATTTTGGGTTATACTGATGTCAGGTTCATTGAAGCTAACCTTTTGAAATCTGTAACAGCATAATACTTATATGGCAGGCTTAGAATAGTTAGGAGAATATTTTGTTTTACCCTTTTAAGAGCAAGTGAGCCACATCCTTAAAGTACATTGCACTCTCTGATCATTTGGAGGAAAAAAAAAACCCAAACACCAGAACTATGCTAAGTTCTGCAGCAGCCTGTTATTTCTTTGTCAGGCAAAAAAAGAAAGAAACAGACCTGGAACAATAAACCCCAACATCTAATAAGGTAACATACATTTTTTAATTATTGAAGCTTGTAAACCAATGCAAAAACTAGTTTTAAAACCCAGTGGTTTCCTAGAGTGGGGCAGGGTGCGCTTTTGGCTTACCTGTCTTGACTTCTGACATTTTTGATTGTTCTTAGCTATAGAAAATGTAATTACACATAAATATAAAACTGGAAAATACTAGACTTATTTGTGTGCTAACTTTAATTTTCCTTCTAGCAGAAGCAATTGAAAATAAAGTTTTGCATCTGTACAGAAAAGCTTCATCTCTCTCTCATTTTGGCTGCACCCATCCTCCTAAGGGAGCACAAAGGGCCAGATGCACAAAGAAGTCTTGTGTTTCACCCCGGTAGATAGGAGTCAGGCTCCCACTGCTTCTGGAGACCTGGCTTGGGGTATATCAAACTTGAGGCATTGTTAAATGCATTCTGTTCCTCGGCAGGGCAGTGGCCTATTGGTGGCCCAACTATCCTTTCTGATCAGGAGCCTTCCTACTGATTTTCTGTTGGATATAATTGGAGGGTACAAGCAAGAGCTTGAAGCTTGTTCACAGCTGTGTGAAAGGCCAACTGCTGGAGAGGGCTGACTGCTGGGTAGGAGACAGGCATGAGGCAAGAGAGAGGAGGACACAGTGCCTTTGGTTACCTGCCTGGCTGCTCAGTACTCCAGCTTCTTGCAGAGAGTGATCAGCTCCACCTTGGTGCTCTGACACATGTTTCTGATGCCAGGTAAAATTCCCAGTGAAACCAGTAATAGGTTTTCGCTGTGTAAGGAGAATTAGGCTGCATTTAGTAAGGAAGACCTGTTTACATTTCTTTTTATTCTGCTGTGACAGCTGACAGGAATGTGCGCATCGCTGCCAGCTTTCATGCAGGAGAGGTACAGGTACGTTTTGTGCATACGCTCACCATAGCTGAGGAGCTGAAAGTTAAGCTGCCTGCTGACAGTTTCCTGAAATCATATCAATAACATATTGTTACCTCTTGTGATTGAAGCTAAAAGAGACTGCTGTTGGATAAAGGATACATGATACTGGCATTTCATAAGCTAGGGATATAAATGAATAACTCTGCTTATTCACAGTGGTTACATTTTTTACAGTATGATTTTTATATCGTTGTAATTTTACAATATTTTTTGAGAATCCAGAAAGAGAACAAAAGTCCTTTCAGAATCATGGTGATTTTTTTTTTTAATAAAGTCACTAGGAAAGTAAAAGTCAACAACCATAAGTTGAGAAAGGACTTCTTTTTAGTGACTTAAAAAAAAAAAAAGAAGAAAAATAACCTACAAGGAAGCTTGATACTTTGATTAAATGCTACTTAAATTCTTAGATAATTTTACACTGAAGTATAAGAAGCTACAATTTGCTATATATGTCCCCTTCTTGGTTTCTCACATCAAGTAAGAGTAGCTGGTCAGTTCAGAAGTAGAATGTGAAAGAGATGAGAATCTTTTTTTGATTAGGGACAGAGATACAACTCTCTCTGTATTTATACATGTAGGTACAAGGTGTTGGAAATCACTATAACAGAAAAGTTAGTTTCTACTTGGTCAGCAAAAGCCACAGAGAGTTTTCATGTGGGAATGCTCTGTTTTGGAGCCTTTGGCATTTGGTCCTTCAGTGTTCCATTGCAAGTATTGGCAGCTCATTCTCCTCCTCCTTAGGTGGTTCCCTGAAACTGAGCCATCAGTTCTTTCCCCCTCCTTTTGTCTGGCTTTGTGTTTTGCTAAAATTACCTAGACTCACATAGGTTTGCAGCAATGTAAATTCATATTCAGTGAAGTTTCATCTGAGCTGGAGGAAGTGAACACAAACTGCTTATTTGTACAGACCATTCAAGAGACTTGAAATAGTGTCACTGAGAGTTAGTTATGCTTATTTTCATGTTGTATCAAAAACTGTTGCCATAAAACACTTCTTGTTAGTCTCTGGTTCTTCTGATAGCAACTCTCAGCTTGCCATGGCACTGAAACCTCCAGGGATCCTGTCAGTCACTCAGAGGAGTTTGGTCAGAGGTCTATGTGGCCAGAGCTGGATGTTAAGGATATATTACAGTTAGCAGAGTCCATTTCCCAACTGACTTTGCAACCGTAATTGAACTTGCCAAGGTCTGTCATCCTGTGATTGCATTTATTGGACTTTCTTTGTCAGCTTTGTTTCCATTCACCTATCAACCACAATAGGTTGTCTTCCACCAAGGGCCTGGAATGTTGCAATTAACATCAAAATTATTTAAAGGATTCTTATTCTGCAGATAGTTTTGAAATATGTTATTGTATTTTTATAGCATTCCTCCTCCCCCGTGTTCATCTATCTGCTATATGTCTGCCAAGTTTTCAGTGCCCTTTTTATTAATGATCAAAGCCATTGTGCCCAGATAAAACAGAGGTGGCCCAATAGCAATCAGTGCTCAGCTTGTTGGAATCCTGAAGGTCATGCTGCCATTGTATGTAAATGTATGTAGTGTTTTACCATTATCAGTGCTTGCATCTATGCTTCCTTTGATATATGCACAGTGTAGCCATTCCCTTCCCTATAGCTGATCTTGTCATGCAGTGGTAGGAGGAGATGCTCTATTCACTTCACGGCTTGTACCTTAGTGCATTCGAAAGTACGGCAAAGATGTGACCCCCTTTTATGATTTCTTGTGTGACATCACTGTTATTTCCTTGGCTTAACTGCAGAAGTTGTTACATCTGTTTTGCACCAGCATTCAGAGGAAAAGGCAGGGTTATCGTAAGGCAGAACAATCTCACTCTGACAGGTAGAGATAATTTAAAAAGCGGCTAGGGAAATAGAAGGTAATACTCCCAAGTCAGTTACTTTTCGTATAGGCATTCGTGTTTGGGGTTGTATTCTGCTCACGAAGCTGTCCAAAAGAAGAGGGTGATTAGCAGTACTGCAGACAGATGTATTTCTTTGCATCTCTAAAATGACAGTCTGCAAAAAAGCGTATTTTCTGAATATTTTCTGACCTTGGGGTAGATAATAGCAGTTGCAAAATCAAGCTGTCGGTGTCTTAGCTGTGCACAGTGACTGCTAACCACACCCTTTTAAGGCTAAACCACTTATCTCAGTGTGAATGCATCATAGGAGGTATGGGGTGGCTTCTAGAGTTACTGGCTCTGCTCTTGTCTTTATGACAGTGATCAATTAATAAAGTTAAATGACAACAGCAGTAATATATCATATCTAAAAGTGTGCACAGACCAGAACACCAAAGGATAAGGGAGATTTGTGGGTTTTAGTGTTTCCATTTTTCTTGAATGATAATTAAGTATATTTTTTCTAAGTTTGTGTTGTGTATTCCCATCTATCTTTTTCCACTTAATTCTACAAGGAGTTTCATGTTTCTACTTTTTTTAGAGACCACAAACTAGAGGAAGATTATGAGCAATGTATGCTCCATTTTTCCCACATCCACTTGTCTCCCAGCTTCCCTGCCCCTTTTAGTTGTATCTTTTACATTGTCTAATTCCACTTTCTCAACGTTCTTCGTTTCCTGGAAATTAGTATTAAAAATAACTCATTGAAGCCCCTTGCATGTGAGAATCACTATGACCCTGTAAGTTATGTCTTTTCTTTTTGCTACCAAGTCCATGTGTTACAGGGAGAGGGAAAATAAATCATTTGGGTTGAGAGAGAAAAGAGAGAAGACAGAAATTGGAAGTAGAAGGGATTAATGGCCAAGCATCTCAGTTATTAAAAACCAAAATAACTCTCCATAATATTTTAACCAAAAATTTTTATGCTGACATGTCTTCCATGAGTTAAAAAACCCCAGTCTTTTCAACAGTCAATTATGTTTGATAAAAGAAAGCTATCTGGCATACTGGACTAAGCAATGGGAATCGAGTTCTGGACACTGTCCCTGGCTTCTTTACAGAGGATGAGCCATCCATTTAAGTCAAGACACATGGTGAGCTTTCTCCTGAACAAGATGTGAAAATGATCAGTTAGGGATACTCATTTCTACGCTGCTGAAATTCTGAAAAATTTGGTCTCTTTGGAAAGTTGATTGGGTACGTTGAAATTGGGCAAGTTACTTCAGAGTTTCTGTTTGCATTTACATCATACTAAGATGTCATACTATTTCTGTGCCCAGCAAAGCAACATGTAGAAAACACCATTCCCTCTTCTCTCATTGTGTTGATTCCAGAATACTTTGATGACCCATCATGCTGAGGAGCTTTACAGAATACTGGAGTATGAGCTGGTGGAAATTACTACTGGGGACATTTCAGCAGTGTGCTGGGGGGAAAAGGAAGAGTTTAACTTTTTGCAGATATGTAGTGTGGCCCTTTACACTCTCCATGTGTGGGGTTTGAATTACTTTATTTTTAATGTTGCTGTTTCATAAATATACTGACTTTAAAGAATGGTGTAATTTTTCCTTCCATTAGCTCTGTATCCTTTCTCCTTTGTCCCCAGGCATCATCAGCTGTAAAATAAATGCAGTTGTATTATGTATGTACTTTGAGAGTATACATTGGTCATGTATGCTCTTTCATGTGCAACAGGTTATGCAAGGTTTGATGTAGAATCTTTTTTTCTTCTGACCAACATTAAAACATATACTTAGGCACGTAGTTGCTGTGTTGGTGTCATCACAGGTAGCCCATATGTTTGGTGGTGCATTGTTTTGTCTACTGTCTAATTCAATAGTATGCAATTTGGAGCATCCTCAATTATCCTACAAACCATTTTGTGATAATGAAACCAAATACGGTGTAGATTTGGCTGGCAACTCTGTGATATTATTTGATATATCACAAATTCCTGTTTCAAATATAAATTGGTTACTAGTTTTCCAAATTATGCACTCTATTAATTAAATCTATATTTGAGACATATGTTGTTTTTTTTTTTTTTTCTCAACTCTTTAAAGCTGTTGTAAGTATTCTCTTTCTCCTTGTTCTGTGTGCAGATAGGTTTGGTATGGAGTCTGTAATTTGACAGAAAATAGCCTAACCCTGTGGTCTCTGTTAAGTCCTAAAACTACAGTTGAGTGTACAGTGTCTTTCCACATAACTAGGTCTTTTGTTCCACTAGAGAAAATTACTTAATTTGTTAGAGAGCTTTTTTTAAAAAAGGTTTAACTGTAGCAGTCTTTACCTAATAGACCTGGGATTGCAGGGAGGTGATTAATGTGAATTAAAGGATCTCTGTGACATAGGACTAAAGGACAAAATTACTTTGTTGTTGTTGTTGTCAATCCCAATTGTGCAATTTCATTTCTCCCCGAACCAGATTTCCAGCATTTTGCATAAAGTTAAAGTCTAATTGGACCATATAGTTCTTTTGGAAAACTCCCTCTATTCAGAGATGTTCTGTTTATGCATTTTCATTGAGAATGTGTGTCTTTGTCCCTTGAAATCCATCTATTTATTGCAGTGACACCTACTGCTGAGAGAGCTGATCCGCAACAGGATCGGTTACTGTTAAACTTGGCCAACAAGCAGTTTGTGACTCAACCAGCAGATGTTTCTGTGGCTCAGGTCAAAGGGAACTTATGGACTCGAGGTTTTTTTTCTTTACTCCTAGCACTGAGTGCCAGGAAAGTCAACACTAGGTACAGACAGTTGACCTGACCAGTAGCAGGAGGAACTGAACTAGGGCCCTGAGGATCTGCAAAGACCAAAGCATTAGTCTGTTGAGCCACTGTGCTGGCTACAGTCCAACAGTTTCAGACAACTGACTATCTGATTGCATGCCTGGATTTTAGCAATGATTTTACATATTTGATGATTTGTATCCAAGCTTATGTGCCTGACAGGTGCCCTTGTGAACAAAATCTTGCTGGGCTATCACATAGGAATATTTCACAGTCGATCATACTCTGATCTTTGACATATGTGTGTTTGACATTATATTTACTTGTGCACAAAATCTAAGTCTAAGCCTTTGTGAAATGAAAATAAAATCATCAGCTCAGCATTAGAGGATTGGATTAAAATTGTTTCAAACTATGATTTGAGTTCTGCAGTCTTAACTTCTCTTGCTTGATCTCTTTGTAATTGGTATGGAGGACTTGAACCTCCTGTCCCTGCCTATCCAAAATACACTGCCTTTTATTTGGAACTTGTCTGTGTGCGAAATGCAGGAATAATAAGGTCAAAATTACATATATTTTAATTGTATATAATGAGTTAGAGTATTACAGACTCCAGTACAGTGTAGTGTCCCCAGATGAAAACAGAAGGTTCAGAGCTTATTTCATGCTGTAAAAGTAATGAAAAATGAAATAATAAATATGCTTTGCAAAGTCTTCCAGACATTTTTTGTACTGCGTGATGCTAAAGTGGATCATTACAAGCTAAATTTTAAGATTTCTTCAATCTGACTTGGATGCCAGTTAGATTAATTAAAATGAATGATCAGATAGAAGCTAAAGGAGATTGATCAAATTGGAGAGAGTTTGATCAGTTGTATACATTCCAAATTACACAAAAATAAAAAAAATAGTTTTAAAAAAGTTGAAGTAATAGAAGCTTTAGTTCATGGAAACATTCCACAAATCAGACTCTCGTTTGAATTTTTGTATCTCTTATCTTTGCTTTTATAATCAAGAGAATGCTAGGGGAAAAAAAAAAAAAGTAAAATGAGAATCAGTGCTTATAAGCTAAACAATAATGAACCCAGATGCAACCAGTGGCTGGGGGGAAAAAAAGCAGGATTCTTTCTTTACTTATTTATTTATTTTTAATCTACTGAACTTTCAGTACCAATTATTTATCTTTCTCTGGTTTGGATCTGATTTCTTAAGTTTATGCAAGTGAAACAGAATAAATAAGAAGGAAAACTGATTTTGCTAAGTCACATGCAAAATAGCAATAAATCAAACTGCTTGTCTGCATTCTTCTAATCTTTCTATTCTAATCTTTGAGTGAGATTTATGAATGACCTCTCCTCTCCGCTCTGCTCATCTTCCTAGATTGTGATCACAAACAGTTCACAGTCCTCCACTCCATGGGTGCTATGAACCAAAGACTTTTCTGGTGATTTATCTTCTGCTGATCAGTTATCAGTCCAAAATGCTGTGGTAGCTTGAAAGTACCCTACAGATGTAACAGGTATTTATAAGGCAACTGTCTTCTCAGTCCAGAGCAAAGGCAGTATAGCCTCAGCAAACAAGATTCTGTCTGCTAATGGGTTTTAAACCTTCAAAATCCCCCTGCAAACCCTTCTTTAAGACATAAAAACTGTTGTGGAATGGGTTGGCTCTGTTGGTACTAAAGGAGTACTTTGTTTTGGAATCAATAAGCAGCTTGTTTAAATATCAGCACTACAAAGCAGCTATAGTTTTGTCAAATGCCTTCCCTGCTCCTCCCTGCGTGGTGTCATGGTGGCTGGGTGCTGGAAGATGGGTGTTTGAGTGAGGTAGACTCCAGCTCCAAGCTTGGATGCCTGGCTTAGGACTGTGGGAGCTGGTCAGCATGGGATCACCCAGTACTTTGTACACACTGTGTTTGGGTGGTTCCTCACCCCATTTATTAATTACCAGAAGCTGCATACCCTTTGCAATGACTACAAAACTCAAATGTGGTAACGTGACTAATTGTAATAACAAGTTACCAAGTTGACCTTAATAGTATTTAAATAAAACCAAATAGATGGACACATTAATTGTAGACCAACTTTTTTTGTTTTCTTCCTTCTGAAAACCATTCTGTTACACTCCAGAAACCATGTATTTCCTTACTGTAATTATATTATACCCCAAGGAGCAGGACAACTACTTCACCACCACCACGAGCAAATAAGGCAAAACTCCACTGAACTCAATGAAGTTACCTAATTATACATAAGTAAAATGAGAACAGAGTTTGGCCTAATGTTTATTTCATTTTATCAGATTGGATGATACTGTCCTGGTGGCATTAAATGCAGCTGATCTCTCTCCTCCCATTCTGTGCACACATGTTTTTGTTAAAATTTAACTATTTACATCTATGTCTCTTAGTATTGCGTACAAATCAGTCAAAGAAGAGTAGGTCATCTATCCTGCCCTACTGTTTATATATTAATCATCTGGCAAATAAACAGCTCAGTATCCTACCCACCTCAGTAATATTTGTGATGTAATTTGTTTGGATGCCCAAATGTCACCAGCGTTGATTGTAAGAGATGAAAAAAATGTACTTGCTCAGCACACCAAGCTCTGGGCTAAAATGTAAGCATGAAATCTCTGGTTTATTTTTGTAATAATGTTTACAGCTGTTTAATGACCCTGAAAGGGTTCAGTAGTCTGGTGTTCTGTATTTCTTAACAGGAGTGTATTATGCGTATAACAGCCTTAGTTAAACTGTTTCAGCTACAACAATAAGAACAATATTTAATAAAAAATTCTATATATATTCTGAAGTTTCTCAGCAATACCTGGTTATGACTTGCTAAGAACTGAAGCAGTCTGTATTGGAGTGTTTAGAATTTGTCAGTAAACCACAAGGTAATGTAGATATATGTGAATTTTTCTAGCTGGGAAGATAAATAACAGGTCTGTATTCTGAAAGCATAAGTAAGTGTGTGTAGCTCTAACTGCACAGAGGATCAGGGCCGGAGCGAGCTTGTCATTTAAACATGTGAGCTTGTAAAGCATTACTTTGCTTACTGAACTGTAAATCTTTTAACTAACCTAATCTAAGCTATAATAGCAGCACAACAGTGTTTTTAAAATGAGTGTTTTATCTACGGCAGTGGAGAAGGAAATGCTTTAGTGTGTGTGTCCAGTAGGAATGAACAGGTGTACGTGAGAGCTGAAATTTGGTTCATCTCTTTACCAAGGTAACAGGTGTGTGTGTGTTACATATGTGTATTTATACAGATATGTGTGTCTGCATATGCTTACATCTCTGTAAGCACGTATTTATAGTTAAACTTTTTTATTCTATTTGCTATCTTTTTTCTGCCTCTTCTTTCTTGGGGGAAAAAAAAAAAAGGCAGCCAAGCTTCTCATATTACATTAATGTAGTTGTGATGACAGGCATTTCTGGTGTCATAATTGGTTTTAAATTCCAGTAATCCATTTCAGATAGTTAAATAAAATCTCTGTATTTGGTTGGAATGGCAAAAGTCAGAACTTTTGTTATTGATATCACAGGAAATAGTCTTGAGGGCAAAAATGTGAGTGAAATCAAAGTAACTATTAGTATCATCAAAGGAGCTTGAATGTCTCACTATACCTTCATGTGGGAGATGAGAGAGTATTTTTATAATATATGTATCCTTCTGTGAATTTCATAAGCTGAGTACCCTCCTCATAGAAGTAGGAAACTGCATGCCCAGCACAGTAAATGTTTGTCCTCTGAGGATTGTTTTGCTTCTTATGGAGGGCCTGCTGCTGCCTGGCCCTGTTCAGCATAACCCAGCTGGTCTGTAGCCTGTGCACAGGACTGGGTTTTCCGGCTGGAGCAACTCGCCTGGGCAAGAGCTGAGGGCTTGTTTAGGTCAGGAAGGGCAGCCCATGAACAACCCTTGATACCAACATGCTCTGAGCACTGCCGCATCTTGGGGGATGCTCTCTTTACAAAATATTAGAGATAATTAAAGGTGAAAAAAACAAAACTACATAAATTTCAACAAATTTTGAAATTCTTAACAGTCTCAAATTTGATTTGCTGTTGATTTTTGTGAACACATTAACTACAGAGGACATTGTGCTTCCGTTCCTAGTGCAAGTGATGGCGACGTGTTCTGTCTTGTCCGTATAAGAGAGACCAGAATTGTGAAAATAATAATAGAATCAGAAGCCTGAAGGTTGGAAAAGATCTCCAAGATCAAGCCTAACCATTAATGTAATAGATTATATATTTTAAAAATGAAAGCTAAACATTCTCTCTCCCCCATGATGCATCACAGTGGCACTTAGAAATTGATACTTCCAGATTAATTTTTTTAGCACCTGGTGTTTTGGTTTTAGAGGGCACGAAGGGCAGGTCAGAATCAAGGAAGATGTGAAAAGTATTTTCTGTGAAAACACTTGTAATTACAAATTGGTTATCTGTTAGAAAGTAAATTTTAATGAAGTACATTAAGGTAGAATTTTTCTGTTTCCAGCATTTGGCTGTTGAGGTAGAATGGATACAGTAAAATTACACTTCAAGCCAGTCTGAAGAGGACACTTGTGTCTGCAGAGAGATCTGTGAGCATTTCTGTGATGCAAGAGCACCCCTGCATCACTGTGTGTTTTGAAAAGCATCCAGGCCCTGAGAGGAGGTCCTAGCTGATAGGAAAGGGTTCTGCAATGACCACCATTACACCAAGATATGGACCTTGAACAGAACGATCTGAAGTACAAGGACTTGGGAGAATGAAAACTCCTTACCCCACCGGGTGTAACCCTATCTGGTCACAGACTGACACAGGAATGATGGATAAAGAGGGAGAGAATGAAATTGCTAATTTTTTTTTTAAGAGAAATTAGGCAAATTAGATTGGGTTATCTAATTCATAGTGGAATGATGGATGAGGAGAAGTTTTATTTCTGTCATGCATGTGGATACAAGATGAGATTTTTGTAGGTTTTGCTGGGAATAGGCTGAAGAATACAGGCAGTTGGATTTACTTGAGAGCTTCACAGTAACAGGGTCTCTGTTTTTAAATGCAGTAACTGGAAATTGCAGGAGGGGAAATTTCGGGTGGCAGTACTTTGAATATTATGATTCTACTTTGCAATGAAACAAGATAGGAGTGAGGAAAAGGGACACAATTCAGAAGTGGGAACAGGACTACAAGAAGGTGGGGCAGGTGAGTGTGGGAATACAGTTTAAGTGAAAACCTATAGCATCTTGAGATTTCAGTAGCTGGATCCTGGAAACTGAGCAGCTGATAAAAGTATGTCTCATTCAGAGATGTTTATTTCTCACCAAACAGAGGCTTTGCTAGCCTTTATGAATACTTAATAAAAAATATATCCAAAATTTCCAATGCCAAAATATCAAAATGTGTGGTTCAGGCTCCTCAGACTTGATTTTGGGGTTTTAAACAAAGATTAAAAAAAAAAAAAAATCCTGCCTGTATTCTAGATTACATTTGTCTTAGTGTTTGTGGGAGGTACAAAAATTTAATTAGAGAAATTATTATGTTCCAACTACAACTGTTACTGATACTTTAATAAAGTTACCTTTGCAAAAGAGGCACAGAATAACTTACAAAATCTCAATACAAACTCCCCCTCCTCTCCCCAGTTCAAGTAACCATACATTTGAACTGATGCTTAGGGTTAAACATCAGAATTAATAAACTCCACTGGGATCTGTCAGCATTTCCAAACTTCGATAGAGCATAAAATGCTAAAATTAACTACCCAAACCTTCCTGAGCATGTAAAGGCACCAGTTCCCATTGAGGTCAGCTGAATAAAGGAAATTTAGACTACATTTTTCAAGCTGTTACGGAATAGTGATAATTCGCAAAGACTTTCCTAAACCCTCTTCAATACATGTATGTGTCTGTACACACAATGAGTGTTTTGAGTTCTTGTTTTTCAGCATGCCTTGGTCAAACATGATGAGGAGAAATAAGACCTGTGATATGTGGAATCCAGACAGAAAGCAGAGTGTGGATTTGGGGGTTTTCTGGTGGTGTTTTGGAGCGCTTTTTCTTTTTTTAAGGAAATGTATAGGCAGATTTTAAACATCTCAGTAAACTTCAGGCAATGATAGGCCTAAGATGTACTACAGTTAGATGCTTATATAATAATTTTGAACATAAAATTTGATTCGTTTCAAAAGTTAGTCAAACTTTCTAAACTCTTTAAGGTGATTTTTTATGTACCCACATTTTGAGTGATTGTGGCCTGTTGCACAGAAAACTTGCATGGAAACCAAGTATTTTATGTGTTTACTGCATGGGACACCTCACTTGACTATGTTCCCTTACCTTTGGAAACCAGACACTGCATTCCTGTTGCTTATAAATAGAAGCCTTTTCCTTTTATACTTGATCTCATTAATATTTTGATAAATAATATAATTGACTGGATGTAAGTAATGGATCCGCAGCATGAAACCTGAATCTGAGCACAGTTAAACTTTGAAAAAGATCTGCTTTACATCTGAGCAAAATTTTGTAGCTCATGTTGGTCTTTAATATACATGAATGTATGCTTCTTCCTTCTCACAAGATCTGCATTTTATCACATCCTCATTTGTTCTGTTGAGGACCAAATAGATCTCCTCCTGGAGACCACCCATGGGTTTTTTTTTAGCCTCTGATCCTGCAAATACTTAGCATGTGCGGAAATTTTCTTTCAAAAGTCACCCTTTGAAGTCTACAGGACTTCTCCCATGAGCACAATTACATGCATTTTAAGTATGTGCCAGATTTGGGCCTCAAATTGTCCAGCAAGTGGCCACTATGAGGCATGGTGAGGAATGGTGTCCACCTGGAGTACGCCTTGCAGTCTTTGTAGAAGGCATTGTAAAGTGATTTTGGCTAAAGCCACACAGAAAGTTGACCAAGTTTATTATTCAGTAGCTTACAGAATTCAGTAATTTTATTAGTGAATAAAGCATCAAATGACTCCACTGAACAACACAGATCTTAATTACCTTCTAATATAACCCTATAGTTTGAGAGTTATTAACGTGAAATGTTATATTTTGAATAGAATTTTATAGATACATTATTTATGTATAGAGCAGAGAAGTGGCAAGGATAGAAGATTATTGTGGACAATTATACAGAGCAGAACAGAGCACTTGCGTTTAACAAACAGCTCTGAGTTCTAGTTTTCTACAATACACACAGTATAGGTACAATTTGTAGTCATTACTATGTATTAGAAAAGTTCTTAAAATTCTTGAAACTTGTTGAGGCTTTCCACAACACCTTCCCCAGATTTTAACTGGTTTTATCTAGTTCCAAAAGAGAGCTGTTTAAACCAAAGTACACCGAATCACATCTTACCCATCAAAAGACAGAGATACTCCTTCTATAATCTGGCAAGTTTTCCGAAGAACTGGAATCTGAAGGTTCTTAATGATGAATTAAAAGACCTGGCAGAAGATAATTGATGTGCCTTTTGATGGTCTCAGTTTCAAAATGACAAAATAACAATGTTTTGTAACAGAAGGGTTAAATCTTAATCTCAGAGGTTTACAAAGCTGCTAGTCGCAGTCTCCTTAAAATTTAATATACCTCGTTAATGCTTAACTTGCAAACACTGAAGGATTTTTATGATTATAATCATGTGTTACAGCACCTAGTACTGTTTCTAAGCAGCATACTAATCAGCTTAATGAGATATTACTGCACTTTTTGTTGACTAAAGCAAAATCCCTTTTATTGTTCTAAAGCTTGTCCTTTACTTTATTTTTTCCCAAAACATTATCTTGGTTTATTGTACACCAGTAAATATCACACCATCTTTTTTTGTCAAATCATAAAACTATCTTTCTCATTGCAGAATGTGTAAAATATTGAATATGGTTAATGGAACTGAAAGTTACAAATGGATTTCTTTTTTTTTTCTGGCTGGCTTTTCTAATGGAAATGGGAGAGATGCAGAACATTTCTTTTTCTATAGATTTAGCAGTGTAAACAGGTGCAATTTCACAAGAAAAAGAAAGACAAGTGAGGTGGTAAAAGCCTTTGCCCTCTCTGTAATAATTAGATTTTGAAATGGTAGCATGTTTTAAAATAGTAATTAATGGTTACTGGTAAGCATACCGAATGATGAAAGCACATCTATGATCAGAATTGTGTAGCACGCTTGGCATTTAATACACTTTTTATTGTTTTTACACTAATTCCTTTGCATTATTATGAGTAGGTAAAGCATAAAATGCAAATTGTACGTCAGCGATTCAATGCTTGTAACTCTTTCACAGTCTGAATCTAAAATATCTTCTGATTTTCAGAGATGGAGGAAGCTAGTTTGTGCCTTGGTGTTTCTTCAGCTGTGCCAGAAGCTGACACCCATCTCAACAGCACCATACTCAATGGGCAGTATTCAATGAGCCAGAAGCTGCACCAGATCACTTCCCAGCTGAGCCATGCCTTCCCAGAGCTCCAAAACAGGCAAAATCCAGAGGAGAAGGCATCAGTGCCACTAGAAGACAAAAGCCACCTGTCCATAGCGAACCAGCCCATCAGCAGTCAGATGGCACTGTTGGCAAACCAGCTCAATAGAGAGGTTGATACCAGTCTGAATGGGCGTGTGGATCTGCAGCAGTTCTTAAATGGACAAAACCTAGGGATTATGTCTCAGATGAGTGATATAGAGGATGATGCCAGGAAAAACAGAAAGTACCCATGTCCCCTCTGTGGGAAACGCTTCCGATTTAACAGCATCCTCTCGCTACACATGCGAACTCATACTGGAGAGAAACCATTTAAGTGTCCGTACTGTGACCACAGAGCAGCTCAAAAAGGCAACCTAAAGATACACCTGCGTACTCATAAGCTTGGAAACCTTGGCAAAGGTCGTGGAAGAGTCCGAGAAGAAAACAGACTTTTACATGAGCTGGAGGAGAGAGCAATTCTTCGGGACAAACAGATGAAAAGCAGCCTCTTGCAGCCACGACCAGATGTCAAAGCACAGCAGCACACCCAGCCAATGCCTCTCACAAACTGTAACTTGTCGGTGCCAGCTAATCACAGCACACCTGATATTTCAAACCCTGTTCCCTCTCCAAAGTCAGTCAGTGTCCAGGAAGAAGTTGTTGCCCAGACAGCTGGATTCAGATGCACATTTTGCAAAGGCAAGTTTAAGAAACGAGAAGAGCTGGACAGGCACATAAGGATCCTGCACAAGCCTTACAAGTGCACCCTGTGTGACTTTGCCGCCTCGCAGGAGGAGGAGCTGATCAGCCACGTGGAGAAGGCTCACATAACTGCAGAGTCAGCACAGGGCCAGGGCTCCAACGGGAATGGGGAGCAATCCACAAATGAGTTTCGTTGTGAGGTATGTGGCCAGGTGTTTAGCCAAGCCTGGTTCCTAAAAGGCCACATGAGAAAGCACAAGGATTCCTTTGAACACTGCTGTCAGATCTGTGGGAGGCGATTCAAAGAGCCTTGGTTTCTTAAAAATCACATGAAAGTTCACCTGAATAAGTTATCTGTAAAGAACAAATCTCCTAATGATCCTGAAGTACCTGTCTCCATCAGCAGCATGTCCCAGGAAGCTCATGCAAACTTATATTCAAGATACCTGTCATGTTTGCAGAGTGGGTTTCTTCCTCCTGACAAAGCGAGTTTAAGTGAACAAAATCAAATCTATAATAAAGGAGATATGCCCATGAAAGAGAAAGAAGTCTTGGGGAAGCTCCTTTCGCCTATTTCTGGCATTGGCCACAGTATTGCTGAAGGGGATAAACATTCTTTATTGGGCTGTCTCAATCTGGTGCCTCCTCTAAAATCCAGCTGTATAGAAAGGTTACAAGCTGCTGCCAAAGCGGCAGAGATGGATCCAGTAAACAGCTATCAGGCCTGGCAGCTTATGGCAAGGGGAATGGCCATGGAACATGGCTTTTTGTCTAAAGAGCAGCAGATACAGCGCAGCCATGAAGACACTTTGGCAAATGCTGGAGTTATGTTTGATAAGGAGAAGCGGGAGTATGTGTTAGTAGGAGCAGATGGCTCTAAGCAGAAAATGCCTGCTGATTTGGTTCACAGCACTAAAATGGGCAATCAGAGAGACTTGCCAAACAAACTAGACCCTTTAGAAGGCAGTAGAGATTTTTTGTCACATGGTATGAACCAGGGACTCGATTACAACTTACAAAGTCATGGAAACGTGAAAGAGAAGCCAACTGAATGCCCAGACTGTGGCAGGGTTTTTAGAACATACCACCAAGTGGTCGTTCATTCCAGGGTCCACAAAAGAGACAGAAAAGGAGAAGATGAAATAATTCAGGGTAGCCTTGATGAGCGACGTGGGTCTGGAAGTGATCAAGAGTCGCAGTCTGTCAGCAGGTCGACAACACCAGGGTCCTCTAACATTACTGAAGAAAGTGGAGTAGGTGGGGGTCTATCGCAGACGGGGAGTGCCCAGGAGGACAGCCCACATCCTTCCTCACCCTCCTCTTCAGGTATGCTTACTTCTTCTTCCCTCTCTGCACTGAAACCGTCATAGCTATATTTGAAATCACAGCAGCAAAGTGGTTTATGCATTCTCTTGTTAGGTCGTTTCCTAGCAGTCCACAGGGATGTGGTATTATTTGCCAGAACATCTGTGTTCGGGTTCCTGCAATGCCTTTGAGGTTAATTCTCAGCTCACCCTTTTCTCCCCTCCAAGGGCAGGTTTTCTAGCCTTTCTGCTGTCACCTCTGCCACCCCACCGGCAGCAGTGTGAAGGATCTGTGCAGTCACCAATGAGAGTGTGGCTTCCAGGGCCTCTCCCTCCAGGTTTTTGAAGATGGTTTTGTTTTGACCCTCCTCTTCTATGCATGATGTTTCTCTTGCAGATCTTTCCACATCCTCCACGTAAAAGAGTGAGGTGCCTTTCTTGAGATACAGTTCAAAGAAATAGGATTAATAAACAGCATGTTGGCTAACTTTTCTGATTGCCCTTATTCCCACAACCAAAAATTCTTTAGCTGAGGTATCTATTTGTACCTGGCCTCTGTACTGATTTAGAAGAGATTATAAAATACAGATTATGAACTGTTTAACAACCTATTTACTTATGTGCTTGCTTTAACATGTACAATGCCTTCTGCTTAATTCACATGTATTTGAAAGTGCAAGAAAAACAGAAATTGGACTGGAACAATTGCAGTGTACCTCATGTTAACTTGCTGTGTATAAAGTAGCAAAGCAGATAATATTTCATTGGGGACGCCTATTAAAATATTGAGCTTTCTGGTACAATTTTTAAAGTTGCCAGCCTATGACTGCGGAAATAAAATCTCCAAGTAATAACAGGTAAGATTTCTGGCCTCATGTATATTTCCGAAGTCACTTGCTAATGGATACTAAATTGAAAGTTATATCTGCAGCCCTTTATAAAGAAAGCACCTCACTAATACTCTAATCATTCTGCAAGCCTAACAACAGAGGAAATCATGCCATAACAAATACTCTGTTACTAATGGCAACATTGATTTCTGCAATCAGCCATTAAGTCTCGAAAATGAA
>VWZI01002903.1:513535-523535 GCA_013396835.1 Psilopogon haemacephalus | reverse complement strand
CACTGGTCTCTGACATACCAAAACCACACTTACTTAAGTGTCATTTATAGGTTGCTTGGCATTTGCAGAGGCCACTTACACAGCTTACAGGAACACCAGTAAATTATTACAGTGGGAATTCCACATAGTGTGGGAAAACTTAAAATCCAACCTCAACCCAGTGTTGCCTTTCCAGGAAGCCTGGAAATGATTCGGGCATCTGAATGGCACTGTTTTTCCAGAGCTTGCTTTGGTGTGCCAGTATCACACCTCAAGTTAGAATACAATCCCACGAGTCCTGAAACAAGGTCCACATGTCTCAGATACTGGGTGTTTCTGTTTTTGTGTTTGGTTTTTTTTTTCCCTTCCCTTCCCTTTTTTCCCCTGAGAGGCTAAGGAATTGAATTTGTGATCCTGAAGGCCTGGATATTTTTTTTTCAAAAGTGCATCTTCCTGGTAAAACAGAAAGTGACTATTGACAAGGAAATCAGTGTCCCTGGTGGCTTTTTCCTGCTCTGTCAAGTGAGAGCAGGGAAACTGGACTGTTATTTTTTTTCCCAAAGCACTGCTGTCATTCCTGGTGGACATTTTTCTTTACTGCTATTCTGGATAAAAGTAATTCTCTGGAGCTGGAAGAGATGGCTACATCTCCATCCTGCCTTTTTGGTAATGACAGTAAGCGGTTTGTCTCCTTAATGCTGAATGAAAGAACACTGCAAGCCTGTCCTGATACAGTGAAAGCACCAGCAGTTGTCAGAACTGAACTTCTGTTACCCACTGTCCCTCCTGTGCAGGCTGGCTTGGGCTTGTGGTTGGTAGCTCTTTGAGTTCCGTTAGGCAGAGAGAGTCATAGAAGCATAGAATCACCTGGGTTGGAAGGGACCTCTAAAGATCATCTAGTGAGGAGAAAGAAGAGGAGGATGGAAACGTTAGGCAGAAGTCCAAGAATAGGCTGAAATACCACTATGGTATTTTCTGTTTGTGCACTGTGATCATGTGGTGTGGAGTGTGACATTCCTAGAAGCTCAGTCATGGACAACCTAAGGCCTCAAAGAACCAAAATGCCTCAAGATACTGCAAGTACACCTGAGCCATAAGGCCAGCAGTGGACATTTGTAGGTGGTCTTCAATGCTCCCTAGCTGCCTACTGCCCCACCCCAGGGAAGGAGGGAAGGCAGGCATGGCATTCTTGCTGGATGGAAAGAAGCCAAGGCAAGATCGTACCACACTCTCCAGGTGGGGTGAGCACAGCTCTCCCACAGTGCCAACATGGGCTCTGCAAGCTTCTTCTCCTTCCTTCTTTCCTTCCGTAGTGGCAGTATTCATCCCTAAATTACATCCTTTTTCACCTGCTATGGAATGCATTGTGTTTCTAGACTATTTTCCAATTCTTCTTAGTTTTTAAACTGTCATTGCCACCTAGCATGAGCGAGACTTTGAGAAGGCACAATGGCTATGCTTTGGGTTTTGTTTAAATGCTAAACTAAAGAGAAGAAAGCAGAAATATGGATGGGAGTTTGGGGCCATGTCTAGGTTTTTGGGCCCATTTCTGATCTCACTGGAACGACAGAGACACTACAGTTAACACTGTAGTTAGTGTTAGGTATCTCCCTAGTCACAATGCTGGCAAAATATACAGCAGAGTTATTGCTACTTAGTGTTATTATTTGCTTTCTGATGAGATTTATATAACTGTACTCCCTGTCAGCTGTGAGTCCTATTAATTTCTGTCTCAAATTCTATCTGTGTTTTCCTCATGTGCCTCTTTTTAGGTTTTTCCTTCCTTAGGTTTTTAGAAATGCCATATACCATACACTAATGTAACTGAAAACAGATCTACTCGTGTCTTATTTAACACTGAGGTAGGGGAGTAGTATATTTATCAAAGACTGCATAATTTTCCCTTTTTAATGATCTAACAAAACTACTCAGGCAGGGACAGAAGCAAATCTGAAAAGACTCTGAAATGTTGTAAGCATCCCTCTTAAACACTTCACACTTTCCTGGGAGATCTCTAGAATACTAGGTATGATCTGCCTGAGACCAAAAGGTGATTCAGATTCCTGTGAAAACACAAACCCAAAGATTTGGAGAGAATTCAAGGAAAGAACAAAACAGCTTTGATTTTGATTGTTAACTGGAGATAGGTGGACATATAAGAATATCATATATGCAAGGAGGAAAAATTAGAGTGCAAGTTGGCAATGACTGTTCTTTTGTGTATTCCAGGAGCTTTATTTTAATCTTGCAGACATGTCTGCATATATCCTTGATTGAGTAGACATTAATTAATCATATTCTGATTAATATTTTTTCATGATGCTCTGCCACTGAAAAAGTAGGCAGTGAGTTCTAAAGGGGAGGATTTTGTCTGTCAAGTATTCTATTATTCTAGAATTTTGTTTTCTTAAAATAATTTTGATGCCAGTATAGTGAAGAACATCAAGTTGACATGCAACATTAAGTCAACATGCAGCCAACCACAGTTACCACTCAATGGTATCAGGGTCACCACAGTTATTTCCTATTCTGTATAGAAATAGTACTGTGGTTGCTCAGATGCTACTAATAACTATGTGAAAAATTCTGACTTTGTGATGGTGACCACTATAGTATAATGATAATGAACATTACAAGAGGGTTAAAGAATGAAAGTGGACATTGGTGAAAAGGATAAGCCATAGCAGAGGACGAATACAGAACATTTTATATTGCTGCTTCTTTTCAGTCTTACTTTGCAGTGAGAACCAAATTCACTTTCGCTGTTGCAGAAAGGAATGAAAATTATACAAGGGAATCCATGTTTGTTACTCACCTACCCAAGGCATCATATGGACTGCTTTTTACATTAAAGCTCAACAGAGTTTATATTGAAGAGAGCATGTGACGGTAGGACCTTTCTTGCTCTGCAGTCTTCATATGGATGACAGGTTTAGCAGCTGTCTGAACATGGAAAGAGAAATTGAAGCTAGTCAGACTGCTGAAATAACACCAAGGAATAGTCCCCATTTCCTTCGCACTGAAAGAACTGTCAAAAGACCTAAAACTACATTTGCAGCAGCCAGAACTGAAGAACTTGCAGCTGTGGGTACAATTGATGCCCATCAATTCCCAGGCTTTCTCCCCCCAGCTCCCCTGTGGTGAATAGCAGTTTTTTGCAAACATATCTTAGGGCAAGAAAAGACACACAGTAGTGACTCTGGTGCAGGTTCTTAGTATGTTGAGGAGAGTGATTAATATGAGAATTAGGCATGCTGCAGATACCTTGTTTTTATGTGAAGCAATACTGAAGTGATCTCATCAACTATCTGAACATTCAGCAAGTCCAAAATCAAACGCTTGTGTGTCAGATATACACAGCTGTATTTGTACTGTTGCTCTATCTAAAGAATATGCCAAATGCTTTACTTTGAGTTGAGAGAGAGACTCATTACTAAGAACATGTATAGCATTATCAATGAAAAACATTATTGTTCTTTCCCTCAGTGCTTTTAGTGTCCTTGCTTTCCCTTTCATAGGAGGCTGTACTAATATATCTTCGGACAATGTGTGGCCTGAATCACTACTCCCATGCACAGTGTGTCATCATTTACACCTCTGCACAGTGGGTGGGAATTAAAGACAAGTCAAAATAGTAGCACTTTGTGCGCTAGTTTGCATGTGCTTTGCAAAAATATAAATGATTATGCAAAGCAATGAAGAATCTAAGAGTGTAGGGCACTGGTTTTGTGTTCTTTTCCCCCAAAAGTGTATGAAATGAACTTTTATCGTCCAAACTTGAGAACTGAATATAGCAAAGTGTAATTTTTTTACAGTGAAAGAAAGGTGTTCAGCTACTACAGTTAGAAGGTAGGTGACTGTCACCTTATCCAGGGATGTTATCTTATTAGACTTTTAGTAATTTGCTGCCTTTAACTGGCATTAAGCTCCTGCACCTTCTGTTGAAATAATTCTAACTGACGAAATTGTAGCTTTTAATTTTAATTTTGTTCCAGTGGTGCAGTGTGCAGTGCTGGTGACGCAGTGTGCAGTGCCAGTGACACAGTACACAGTGATGCAGTGTGCAGTGCCAGTGAAGCAGTGCCAGCGAGGCAGTGAGCCATTCCAGTGATGCAGTGGCCGATTTCCAGTGATGCAGTGCTCAGTTCCTGGTGGCATTAATGAATTAAACAATACACATATTTTCAGGGATTTGGGCCTGATTTGCATTTACCATACAGATGTCTAACACCGTTAGCCATTGTAGTGGACTGAAAGAAGAAATATTAATGCAAGTACACTTCAAGCCTTCCTGACACTGCTTGCCTGCTGTGCATAGCACAAGTATGAAGCACACTCTCGTAACATTTCCAGTTTGTAACTTCTAGTGCTGCATGATTGATAAAGCCAAATTCTGATACATCGGTGCCATCTACTATGTTTTAATCAGTTACATGAGGTGTTAGTTTAGTACAGTGATTTGGAGCCAAATGCAAATAATGATTAATTTTACTGCTCATCTGTAAATGTTGTGTTTTGAGAGATACTTCTTTTTCTCAGTGTCTGTCCCTGGATAATATTATTTTCAATCCTCATCTGGCTTTTCTGTATTTATTTTTTAATTTCCTGTCAATAGTAATGGAATCAGCAGCTCTGTTATTAATTTTTAAAACATAAATGTTTGGGGGTTTTTAACACCCTAGTTGCTGTGCCTCTTTAAATTTCCTTCAGTTGTTCTTTACCTCTAAATAATCTTTCATTACCGAGTTGTTTATCTGAGAAGAAAGTGAGACTGTCTCTTTGTATTGCTGAATAACATCACTCTTTTCATTGCCATGGCACACTGACATCATATTGTTCTTCATTAGATGATCTGTTGCCTGAAAGTATCTTGGTGACACTGAACTTGAAAGCAACAAGAGTACAAGTGCTAGAATGCCTGGAGAGCAGAGATTGGCAATACCTTTCTCAATCAAATATCCAAGATAATTTTAAAAAGGCATTAACAAATGCAAACCACCCCCACAGAGGTAATTTTCACCTCTGAATTTTTGCTTGTTTCTTAGTCCAGCCCAGACTTCAGCCATCACTGTTACAATGCTGGAAGCCAAGTCCTACCTAGAAATGATAGCCATGTACAATAATTTAAACTTAAAGAAAAATAACACAGCTGTTGGTAGAGCAACGTCCAGAGATTTCTCTGTACTTTCCAACACTTAAAGAGTGGTTTTGTGGTATACATGTGCAAAAAAAAAAAAACCCCATCAGTATTCACAAGGACCACAATTAATGCTGCCCTGTAATTGCTGTTCCCCGGTTAGTTGGAAGTCTTATACAGTCAATAGAGTTTATTTTTCATATTCTTGAGTTACAAGAGAAAAGCTCACAGTGTAGTTATTTGTGAAATTTGTGCATGTGTTCCTTCCATGTGAACTCTTAAATAAGTAGTTTATTAGGAACTTTCAACATTCTCATTCCTGTGACTGGATGCATAGTGCTGGTGGTAAGTTTTAGTATGATGACTAAATGAGAATAATCTGAAAGTCTTTGTGTTTGACCATGCAAACTAAAATTTACCTTTTCTTTAGAGCTATTTAATTTTACTGTCTGTGAAATGCTCCTCCTATATACTTGTTTGACCTAGAAGGAAGAACACAGACATCCAAAGAAGCTGAGAAAATTGTCCTTATAATTTCCAAACCCTAAAGTCTACAGGATAAAATGGGGAAAAAAAGTGTCTTTACCTTGCTTCAGTTCACAGGTGGGGTCACTTCCCTCACAGGTCAGGAGCTAAAGTGGCTCAGAAGTTACTTTTGTAGTTTCTTTAATTAAAATACATTCCCCTTCAGATAGGATGATGAAATTGGGGCAAGCACAAGGGCTGTGTGCCCCAGCCTTCCTCACTTAGGGAGCATATTCTACCTGTTGCTTTAATATCCCTCTTTACACTTAGTCCCAGCTTCAGTTGACACTCTTCCAGATCAAGCATTTCTACAGACACTAAAACATTGGTTGCATAGGAGGTAATATTAGGTGAAGTTACTACAGCCATTGCTCTTTGCAAGTATCTTTCAACTTATGAGGAGCCAGAACCGTCTGGCTTGTTAATTATCCTCTGATTGCCAACAAGGGCTCTGCTAGCCATGGTGGTGCAGTGGAATTCCAGCTTGGGAATCCTTGTTACACAGTAATCAAACATAGAGCTCCAACAGTTAATGCTCTGTTTGCAGATCCTATTGGATAACTACTGAAGTTGCATGGGTGATATAGATAAAGTTGGGAAGTCTGCAGTGGAAGTGTTTGCCTTTATACTTATTTACTCGCTGTTGTTGCCTTTGTACAATAATATCTTTTCCCTGAAGGCCTTTGAAAAATGTGATCACAAAATGGAATAAGAGTATGTTTGTTCTGGGTAAAATTTGGAAGCATTGTTCTGATGACACCTGTAAAACATAATTATAACTCCCATAGCTGTTTCCTCTCATATTCAGAGAGGAAAATTCTTTGCCTCTAATCTCAGGTGCATACCTGTGGAAGGCTTAGATTCCTTCAAGCAGTATCAAAGTAATGATAACAGTGTGCAGCTGCTGACTGTCTTTTCCTTGTTGTTACTCACCCAGCTGTTTAGAGGAGAAGAAAAAGAGAGAATATCTCTAATCAGCCATATGGCACAAAGTTTTATTTGCCACAGTAAGTTAAAACATACATTATTGGTCAGCATCCTGAGTACAGATTTTGGCATCACTTTTCAGGACTACCAGATATAAAGGAAAGAAGATCAGATATATTTAATTAATACTGTTGTAAGTACAGGGAACACTTGGCTATCTCAGTGGAGTTTCCACGACTGGAGGCTGCCTTAGCCAAAAGCAGGTGTGAGCATAGAATGCAAATCTCAGCCCCTGCTTTGGGTGCTAAAAGCTAAATTAAGAACTGTGAAGAGAGCATTTCTGATCCCTGCAATGCCATTTTGGTTTGCTTACACTCTACATTATACAAATTAGTGTTCTGGATCTGACCACTTGGCCATGAAATCTAGTAGATGTATTTAGTAGCTATTGATGTTTGTAGTGCCTATAGACAGTAGTTTTATTCACTAAGAAAAGGTTTGGTTATCCAGATATTTTTAAATTAAACAAGAAACATAAAGTTAAGTAGGAGAAAAAGATTTTCATCTTGAAACCCCCACCCTTTTGAGTACTGATGAATGTTTAACAGAGAAGCGAGAGACTACTATGTGTGTGGATTTGGTGAGTCTCCAGTCTAGAAATTGCAGTGGAAGATGGGTTGGGGGTGTGGTGGGTGGTGTGTGGAAGAGGGCTTGACTTTAAAAGTTTTGCAGGTCCACTTTTAAAACTTTTTCTGCCATTTCTTCCATGCATGTTCCTGGAGAACATTCAGTTACAGGCACATCAACTTTCAATGTACTATTTGAAGGCTCAAAGTTATAAAGACATGTGGGAGGTAGGCACACACTTCTATCTAGGACTGGGGGCATAACTTTAAAAGGCTCAGACTGAGAGAAGTTGCAATGCTATTCATGTTGCTTATCGTGATATGACAAGAATGTATTTTTTTTTCCTATTGTATTTCCAAAAGATTTAAGGTTATGATTTTCTTCTTGTAATATACTTAAAAACCATTTCAGAAAAAAATAACACCTAGTTATTCTAAGTGTCTTTAATTCAGAGATCTCAAAGAACTCTCTTATCCCTGGCTTTCTGTTTAATTGCTCGCAGTGCTATTTATGTTCTGTATACTTATTTACACTAATCACATGTAAGCTAGAGGTAATAAGATATTATCCATTTCAGATGTTTTTGTACAAGTTCTGATCAGGTGGATCAGTATTTCTGTTGACATGGTGTACCGGTTTGTAGAGATTTTAAGTTTGGATAGAAAGTATTGTGATTTGAAAGGCAGAATAGTTTCTGGTTGATGCCATAAAAAAATGACTGCGTACTAATGTTATTTAAAAAATAGACACGCTCTTTCCATTTGGTTAATGATTCTGGATAGTACTAATCCAGATGAGTGGTTAGGTCTCCTGTATTTTAAACAGTTCTCTTCTATGATTCTTAATGTCCCTTGACTTGTACTTCATAAAGTACTAAGAAATGCTTGATCAGAGAAGAATCTTGTTTTCTAAGAATGGCTGCTTAAGTGGCTCGCCACTGTCTTACAGATTTATAATTTCATATGTTGAGGTGTTAACTCTTTACAAATAGAATCAGTACACTTCTTGTTTGTCTGTAGAAGTGCTTATAGAAGCTCTATAATTCAAGCTATCATGAGAGCATTTAAAAGAGGTGTGCAAATATTTTTTCTATAGTATATGATCCTTTCTTCATCTGATGGCCCATGCTGCTTGCTCTTCCACTGTTTCCACTGCTGTTACTTAAAAGGCTTTGACAAATGTGATAGACTTTGCTTAATGATTCCAGTGTAAGTCACTTCCAGCACATTATAGTGTGTGGTTACAATGACTCTTGCGATTACCACTCTCTAGTGCTTGTACTTGATGATGGTACCAAATGAATTAAGAATAGGAACTTTTTTTTTTTTTTACTCAGCAATATAAAAAAAAAAAAACCAAACCCAAAACATTGCTGTAATGTATAATCTTAAAATTCCTTTTAAATCTTTTTCTTCTACAGTTCATTAGGAATTATTTTGCTTTAGAAATAGATTTTAAAATTTAGAATATATACATCTGCTGATAAAATGACAGTGTAATTTAGAGCATTTTGTAAATTTTCTCCAGAAACAAGACAATGCCATTCACATAAGGACCCACAGCAATACATATGGATTGGAAAAAGCCATAGTTCATTTCAGTTTAATCTTTTCACCAGTAATATAAAGTGTATAAATCTGTATCTGGTGGTTCTAGATCTGTGTATGACATGCTTCCATGGCAGAATCTACCTTCCCATCTTCTAACCCAAGAAGACAGCTTTCCTTTACTGTGGCATTTTTTTCCCCTTAGTGAGTAAGCAAGGGAATAAAGAGCTGGTAAAATGAAGGAAGATTTTTCCCTTTTTTTTTTTTTTTTTTTTAATTTTTCAAGGAATAACAGCTCTAGGGGATGAGTGTTCTATTGCAAATGACTATGATGAGAATATCTTAAATAAAATGATATTATTACATGATTTAATAATGCAATTGTGAAAATACTCAAAAAGCAATGAGGTGAGTGAATGAGTCTGAAATTAAATTATGTAACTTAACCAAAGCTGAGTACTGTAAGTGTAGCTCACATACACTAATATTAGTCAAGAATGTAAAAAAACATTACTTGGGGGTTTTGTGCAGAAAATAATTGTTTTTCCTATGAAACTGGCTTTATCATATAAAATTAGAAGTCTTAAATCTGTAAATCCAACTCTGGATTTCTTACATTTCTGAATTTGTTCATCCGGCCTGGAGTAGCAAACAAGTCCTTTGGATGGGTCTTCCCTATGAATGGAGGTAATTGAGACACTGCCTTTGTGTATTTTGTTGAATCTGGAATATAGTAACTCTGAACTTAAGCTACAGGAGGAAAATGACAATGCAGTGTAGTCATCTCCAACTAGATGAAAAGTTACCAAGCCTTGATCTGATGTGCCCCATTTATCTTAGAATACATGAAAAGTTCAGGAGACATCTATGTGCAAAAGGGTTGCTTCATTGCCATCTGTCCAAAAATCACAGTCTAAGAAGCTCTGTCCTTGAAGACACAGCTCTGACATACCACATTCTCATTCTTCACTAGAATGCATTTACATTTAAGGATACTGAAGGTTATGATTGCTTAGTAGCAATCTGCTAGTCTGGAGCAGAGGAGACAAGCAGTTCTAAGCATACTGTGCCACAGACTGCTTTCACTTAAGTCCCCTGCACTGACTCCTGTCAGAAATATGTGATCTCCAGCAAAAATCTGTATTATTACTGACTTGTAAAATCTGCTAGTAGAATTGTCTCGAGGAACTAAGGTGACAAGCAAGCCAGCAGATTTTGGTTTTTTGTTTTGTTTTTTTTTTTTTTTCCCTACCTGCTC
>VWZI01002903.1:499867-513518 GCA_013396835.1 Psilopogon haemacephalus | reverse complement strand
GCTCATGATAAAGTTTGGTGTTTGGTTTTTTTTTTTTTAATTTAATTTTATTTATTTTTTTTTAAGATTGTGGGAGATTAGCTGTTAATCTATGCCAATAATATCTCAAACTGCTGGCTTAGACAACTGAATTTAAAAAGTGTTCCTCTCTATGTGTTTAACTTCCAAACAAATCTTCCATTTCTTTTGTCCCTCAGATACTGAATAGAATCATAGAATCATAGAATGGTCTAGGTTGGAAGAGACCTCAAAGATCATCCAGTTCCAACCCCCCACCATAGGCAGGGACACCTCCCACTAGATCAGGTCGCTCAAGACCTTGTCAAGCCTGGCCTTGAACACATCCAGGGAGGGGGCAGACACAACCTCCCTGGGCAACCTGTTCCAGTGTCTCACACGTCCTTAACCAGGGTTAACAGGGTTTACCTGGTTAACAGAGGTTACTAGAGTTTACAGAGTGTAAGCTTTGGTCAGCCATAACTTCCTAAATCTGTTTATTTCTTTAATGCTGAGAATCTTTGATCATGCACTCCACATTTCATACACTTTCATTGATGTCTTTCCTTGCCAGAGTTAAATGAAAGCTGTTGAAAACATTGAGGGTTTTTAATCTTGTATTGTCAGAAGTGGAACTGCTTTCTGCCTGGTGTCTGTCTTGCTGTCACTCATTGCGTGCAGTCTCAGAAGGAAGAACTGCTTATGCTTCTCTTGTCTACTGTCTTTTCAGTTTCAAATCTCTGGGAAGGTTTTAAACTTCCTCTTAGGAGATTTTCTTAGTTCTTTCATTATTTACTTGTAGTACTATGTGATATTCAGCAGTTAGCCAATGCCTTTCAATAGTTGAAGAAATCTGTTCAGCATCTGTTTCCAGTTGACTGCCTAATGACAAGAACTTCCTAAGATCCTGATCAGATGTTTTATCTTGAATGCTTAGTCCTTCTCGGGCATGCTTTTCAGTACCACACAGGATTCAAGGAAAGTTTCACTTGGAGCTCCAAATTCCAGTGAGAAACCTCATTTTTAATGATGTAAACATTTCCAATAACTTCCAATTCACAGCTGAAAAATTTCTGATTCACTTAGGATCTGAGGGTGTTCTGGGACTAGAATATAGAGTGCCAGTAGGCTGTGGGTAAGTTACCCTGTCCTCTTGTGATCCGGCTGAAGTCCCCAGCTGTTCTTAGTATTTGGGGTGGAGGGTAAATAACTGGAGACTAAAACCATTAGTATTTTTCTCTCTTGCTTGCTTGTTTTGCTTATATGTTTATATTGGTACTTAATAGAGATTTTTTGGATGGGAATCCATTGATTTTGTAGCCTCTTATTTGTTGCCACAGCAGAGGCAGTGCAGTTTCCATGCACTGTGCATTCTTACCGCTGCAAACAAACTCTCAGGTGGTGATGAAAGTTCTCCCACATATTATCAGCCTCAATCCATGAGTCTTTAGGTGGAATATTCTGTATGGTGTTAGCAGTTCTCATAGTCTCATTTGGTTGAGAATTGGCTTTGAAAAGATCTTCTGTGAGAAGATCTTTGTGCTTACTGTCTTTTAATAGTACATTCGTGTTTACCTTTGTATGTTTGTGTACTGCTTACACTACATATTCCTGCCTGTGACAATATTCTGTCTCCTGACTGAGATATGCTGTATTGATCCATAACCCTTTCCGATTTCCTTTCGAATATTTTTGTCCTTAGTATACTTTCAAAAGCCACATGTACTGTGAAGTTAATCACATCCTATTCCTAAAAGAGCCTTTGGGCAGAAAATATTTCATGGTAGTTACTCTTGGAGAAGTATTAGCTAATGCTGGTGTTAAGTCTTAGGCTTTATGAATAAAGGCTGTATGCAATACTTACAGAAAGTGCAAGTCTTGACAAATCTAGCTAGTTGTTGAAATGTCAGAATACCTGTATCAATTCAGCCATTAGAAATGGATACATCTCTCTTCTAAGTGTCAAGCACTTCACTTTCTGTGCTTTTTGGAGATGACACTCTGGGGTAGTATGGATTCATCAGCTTTAAGGATGTCTCTTCATACATGCTTCTTTGTAGATGCTGTCCACTTCTTATCAGAGTCCTATATGCTCCCTTGTTTTTGGTGGGATCTGGTTTTTTTTCTCTTTTCTTTTGACATTTTCTACAGAGACTTGTGTTTTATTCCAGGATGGACATAGCTGTTTATATTAAAATGTTGTTTCAACTACTCTTAAAGTGAAAATATTTAACTAGCATCATTCGGTCATCATCTTCATGTCTAATATATAAACAGTAGTGTTAACATGATTTTTTTGGTTGCTAATTCTCAAAACAACTGAGAAGAGGTAAAATATTGCCAATTCCATTTTAATGTTGCAAAACTGAGGCAAGAACGGCAAAATATTTTGCCTAAGGTCATTCAGTATTTTAGTGGTAAAGTCAGTGGATCATCTCCTGAGTTTCAGTCTAGCGATTTATATGCTACCTTATACTGAGTTTTTGTAGTTGGACTCTGCAGGATTTTGGTTTTTTTTGTTTTGAAAGTTGTGGCTCATTCTGCAGCAAGTATTCATCACAAGTTAGGTCCAAAGTAAAAATGTTTCTGTATCAGCTATCGAGTAGGTTCACAATGCTACATTTGCATTATTCTTCTTGGACTGTCTGAGCGATTTGCTTGTTTGGTTTTTTTGTGACACAACAGCAAAAGACCAGCGCATCAATACAGATGCAGTTGCAATAGAAATTAGGGTGAGTTTTTAATCAGGAAGGCTAAGAAGTAGTGCCTGTAAAGCTATGATGTCTAAAGCAGTCCCAGTTATTCAGCTCAGACAACCAATCCTAGAATATCCTAGAACTGTTGTTATTTGCTATATTGACTGATGTATAATCATAAGCAGTCTCACAAATTGCTAGAATACTATTCAGGTTTCCATTAATTAAAGGTAAGTTGGTAAGTTTATTTCAGTTTAGGATGTTCTGTGTTTTCGAGGGCATTCAACAACTGTAACAACCAATGAAGCAGCTGAAGTGCTAGTCTCTGATGGCACCTCCTGATCACTTGCTCTTCTAGCCATCCAAGGCATCTCAGAACACTCTTTCACCTAATACAGCATCACTGTCAGCTTCCTGACTGGTTGCAGAGGAGTGTGCATCGACTTGATCAGCTTATGCTAACATCCAGGAGAGACTGCATCACAGAGATAAAAATCAGTTGTTAATTGGCAGAATGGAGTAATTTAATCTCCGAGGAAAGAGAACATTGCTAAAAAAACTTTATTATAAATATCTAATGCTGAGGCTGCATGGGGTGGCCTTCCAGTCATGAGCATGACAATTTAATATTTATTCCAAGCTACCTTTTCATTTCAGTTATTTTCTAGGAACTTTTTAGGTTTCCATTAGAGAAACTAAGGGAATTTGCTTCTCTCCATGCATTCTTCTTTTCATAGCCTGAAAAGAACTATACTGTAATCAAAGCTGTAATTTCCTATTTAAATATATATCTGATTTTCTCCAAAATTATGGCATATTTTGTCAAATGAAAATAGTGGGTAACATCAAACTAAGTCTCAGCCCAGAGCACTGTTTTAATCAGGCTTTAAAGAGTCCAAGAAATTGTTCTATTTGAGAATTTTGACTTAGAAAAAGAAACATAATACTGAGTAGTAATGAAGGCCCAACCCAATCAACCTCACTGAAGTCATCAACCCAGCGACTAATGATGCTCATGAATTCACAGGGCCTGATTAAAGTTACAAAGTGTTGTTTTAATGACCTTATGCAAGCAGTTGGCAGTTCTACATAGTTAAGGTGAATACTGTGTGCATATTTCAAGAAAAAGATCCATGCTGATATTTTAATAAAGCATAGTCAAATCTGTTAAATAATAGTGTGTATAGGCCCAGATACAGATGGTAGCACTCAAGATCCTCCTACATTATTTCTGGGGGATACTGGGTGTACAAATACCAGAATTTACTTTGAAGAAGATCCTCTAAGCACAAAGAACATCCACTGAATTTATTTATTTATTTATTTGGTTATCCATAGCTCATACTTAGTTTTATGAGCCATAAACTGAGTCTTAGTGCAAACAACCCCTTAATTTGGAAGATACAGAATCATAGAATTTTAGGGGCTGGTCACTTACCTGGGTTTAAAACACTGAGGTCCTAATTTCTGGCATCACTGTCTTTCCTTGGAGCCTGCTGTTAGATTGAAGTCTGTTGCTGGGTGCCATGCAGTTACTGCTGGATTATTGAGTTGTATGGTTGTGATCCATATCCCATATCTAGAATCATGCTCCTTTCATTTCTTTGTTTTAAATCACACTTAAAATTATGAATAAAACTACTTCAAGCATTCTTCTATGTTCCACTCCAGTTGAAATAAAACATCTCCCTTGGTACTAGGACATTGTAGATGTTTAAATTAGCATATTTCCTCTGAAGTTGTCAGTCATTACAGTGTACCAGAGCTCTGGAATGGGTCTTTAGTTTCACAAATTTTGACACTTTTTTTTTTTTTTTTTTTAATAAGGAGAAAAGATAAAAATATGTAAGAGAAACAAAATAGCAGCTTATTTAATCACAAGCGTATATGCCAATAAAGCCAACTACAACTGTCAAAGGAAATAAAAAAGCAAGATTTCTGTAATTTGATGTATCTGGTTGACAGATAGTACTTTTTGGACCAGTTCTTGTGCTCATGTAAAGTGACATACAACTATGAATACCAGTGGAGATTTGATGACCATATCTACTAAGAATCTGGTCCCTGTTCTTTAAAATAATGGTTGTACTGGAAATTTCTCTGTTTATTTCAATAGGCAATCCACTTCTGAACTAAAAAGGCTCTCAGAGTGTTTTCATAAAATCACACCACCCATAGCACAGGCTTACCATTGAATCAAAGCGTCTTTGAATTGTGAAACTTTTCCTACTTGCATTTCTAACATAATTTTCTATGGTTATGTTCTAAATGCCACCCATAAAAAATTTCTGTTTGTTCTCTTTTGGGTCAGTTGCCATTTGGGTGTTTATGAAAGGATTGGTGTATATACTATCCAAAAGAATCTGGTAGGGAGTAGATTTGAATCACAAAAGTGATTATGTTATTTTGCTTAAGAAAATGCCCTTTTTTCCCCCCCTTTTTTTTGGTACCCTTTTCCATAAAAATAAAAAGATAAAATCCTATGTAAATAATATGTGTTTTTCCTGTAATGAATGTTCCTTTCATTCTGCATTTCTGTATAATATTAGAAATTGTTTTTTTATTAGAAGAGGCATTGGATGGAAGCCAACAATTTTTTCTTTTAACTTGATATTTTTGGGCTCTGATCTTTGTTAAAACTACAATGGCATGTATCTAGTACAGTCAGAGGTCATTTCTATAACTACTACCATTTCCTATCATTTCTGGGGAATGTTTGTTTTCAAAACAAAGAATTGGGTTAAAGCTTAAGTATCGTATTTCAGAATGTATTTCGAACTGAAATTAAGAATGCTAAAACCTTTCCTTTAAAGGTCAGATGATATTTATTATTATTATAAAAATGATCTGTGATTTATGAATTTAACTTCTCGTAAACCTCCTTTGTAACGGAATATGCAGTCAGAAGCTTAACATTACATTGTTTTCCTTTGACAACGTATCCACGAGACCACTGCAGCTGTTCCTTTACTCACAATAGCAGATTAATTAACACAATCATATGCTGTTGGCTCCTACTCAATGAGTAGGTCTGCAGTGGGATAGATAGGTAAATCCTTTAAACGTGTATGAGATAAAGGATATACTATAGTAGTTTCATAACTAGCCAGTTTTGCTTCTGACTAGTCAGCCCTATCAGCAATGGTTCACTGACTACAGAAGCTGTGAGCTTACATTTCAAAGGCAGCCACACCTATTACAGAGCAATAATGCCTGAATCATTGCAAAACTCAAATATGTAAAAGCAGAGGAATGCTCAGAAATCGCCATATTTTGTTAAAATAGCAGGCAATCTGCTTCAAGATTTTTGAGTTTATAGAGTAATCAGGGAAAAAAGAAGGGACTTTTTTGATGGTTGCTTCATTTACTGAAAAAAAAAAAAAAAGGAAAAAAAAGTTCAGTCATGGCTTTCTTTAAATGTCTTAATCTGGTCATTATTCACTTTTTACCCACTGTGTATTAGAAATACTTATAAGCAGCAGCCATGGCATCAGTTTTAAGCACCAAAAGAATTTTTCATCCATTTCTCTCTGTGTGCTAATGAACATGTGAGCAGCTAAATCTCCTTTTCCTAAACAAACAGTCATCAGCAGCATGTAAGTATTTATTTGGCAACTTCAGCTGACATTTTAGTGGATGCTAAAACCTTTGTTACCAGTAATATAACTCTTTAGGGTTTTTTGGGTTGTTGGTTGTGGGGTTTTTTTTTGTTTGGTGGATTGGTTTTGTTGGTTGTTTTGTGTTGTTGTTTTTACTTTAAAGAGAAACACCCTTTTGGGGAAAGCAGTAAGCTGCAAGTTTAAGAAAATTTTCTTCAGGCTTTCTACTAAAATCCTTGAGGAAAAATAATTGTGTGCTTTCTTGCATCATTTACACAAAAAGTGAGAGTGTAGCAGTGTTAAAATTGTCTCATTTAAGGACAAAGAAAACTCACTGAGAGCTCTTTTCTAAAAAAATCCCCACTTGCTAGATTAGTATTATTGAGGTCCACTCTCATCTGTTTTATTGCAGGTGAAGTTACATACCTTTTCATATTCTTGTGAGTTTTATCTACTGGTATAAATAGATATTTTCATCACAATAAAACAAAAAGTAGGGAATGAGACTGACTTTGATTGAGGACTTTGCTTGCTGGGGAACAGCCGCACCTGCCCTATAAATAGGGGAAAACCAAGTTTGGATCAACTTGAGCAACCCAGTTGTTGAAAAATAAGCATGTTAATAGCACTGGGCTTTGTATCACAGAGTTCTTCTGGGTACCTGAAGCCTCTCTTTTTGGAGAGGAAGAAACAGAGCTGTCAAGCTGGCTTCAGTTCAGTCAAAGACAAGAATAGGGATATTTTGGTAGAGAGGAGTTGGACGGAAAATTTCCTTAACTACTCCAGAGTGCCTCTGCTCTTTGCTCCCTAGTGATGAAATCAGAACATACTCTTAAGTCTTTCACTGCTAGTTTCCCTGTCAAAAATAACCATAAGAAAACCTTTGGCTGCCTTCAGCTTTCTCATTTCCCCAAAGTGAAATATTTGCACCAGACAGCAGATTCATGCCTTGCAGACTAGGTGGCCACAGCACTTTCTCCCTCAGGCTGTCTGAGAAGGCCCTTGAGAAGATGGAGTTACAGGAGGTTCTCAGGTCAGTGTTAAGATATCACATTGAATGAGACTGACAGATGATAAAATTAGTTTATGTGCTACAAAAATTTGTTACTAGTGATGTTGATCTTAATTCATCAAGGCGTCTAGATGATGTACAACTTCAAGATGTAGTAGTAGTACCCTACCAAATTGAGGGGGTTTATCACATTTTTTAAATAGGAAGGGGAGAGGATTTTAGTGGAGAATATTACTCAAAGGTTGATATACTTTCACAGCCATACTAACCATAGATTTCTACATTTCCCATTACATATACATATATATGTGTATATATAAATTACTAGATTCATTGTTCAGGTGAGCAGCTGAAAGCAAAAGAACTAAAAATCATACTGCCAGTTTCAAAAGCAGTACCTGCCAGTAGTGAGCTCTTCTGAAAATCACTTGCTGTTAACCATCCTGCCTAAAGTCACAGGTTTATCTCACTACATTGTTGGATCTAGAATAAGTATCTTGAGTCTTGATCAAAGAAGCAAAAGGCATCATCGTGATACAGTGTCAGTGCTGGGACTGTCAGCACACAACATCTACAGACTGGTTTCCAGTTCCCTATGGATTGCTGCAGTGCTATGAGGCAGAGGTGCTGTAGGAGTTTTTTGAGCAGGCTAAGGAGACTGTTTGGGCACTTGTCAGACTAAAGACCATGCCCTGCCATTCTCAGAAGGAGACTTTTCCTTAATTTAGTTCATGTAATTATGTTCTTTAAGCCTAAATTGTCCATGCAGTTTCAATTCGATACCATTGTCCTTACTCTATTTTCAGACTTGTTTCAGATTCTTTTAAATAATTGTTGTTTTCTGTCCCTATGACAGGTGAAGATGTGCTTGTGTAAACATACCTTCTACAGCCTCTATTAAACTTTGCATTCTATTAAGATAAAAGTGTTAGAACTTATAAATATTACGTCCTTTATGAAATTTATCTGAAGATAGACAGAAAAGCTCTCCCTCCTCTGTGATTATGTTTCAAATTTAGGATCTGAAAAACATTTCTAGTAGATCATACTTGTCCCACCTAGTAGTTTCTTATCCCTCTGTAATTGGTGAGGCTGCACCCTGAGTACTGTGTTCAGTTTTGGGCACTGCAGTACAGGAAGGACACTGAGGCACTGGAGCAGGGCCAGAGAAAGGCTTCTAAGCTGGTGAAGGACCTGGAGAACAAGTGCTGTGAGGAGCAGCTGAGGGAACTGGAGCTGTTCAGTCTGCAAAAAAGGAAGCTGAGGAGAGATCTTGCTGTTCTCAACAACTACCTGTAGGGTGGTTGTAGAGAGGTAGGCACTGGTTTCTTCTCACAAGTAGCTAATGCTAGACTGAGAGGGAATGGGCTCAAGCTGTGTCAGGGGAGATTTAGGCTGAACATTAGGAAGAAGTTTTTCATGGAATGGGCTGTCAGACACTGGAACAGGCTGCCCAGGGAGGTGGTTTTGTTGCCATCTCTGGATGTGTTTAAAAACAACCTCAATCTGGTGCTTGGGGGACATGGTGTGACAGATTTGGTGGAGTGGGCAGAATGGCTGGACTTGACAATCTCAAGAGGTCCTTTCTGGCTTGGATGATTCTGTGATTCTATGTTTGAAGGATCTCTGAATTTATATGGTGGATTCTGGTTTGCCAGGATTTGTAGTGAAATAGTAGTAATTGTCTTTTCCAGTTCTATGATGCAACAACAGTGTTTTGCAGGGCTTTTACTGAACAATGCAGATGACTATTGGCAATGGATGGAGCTTCCTGGCACTGGGAATTGCCTTAATAAATGTTCCTTGGGAAGTATTTGAGAACAAAGAGGTACTTGATAAAAGCAAGCAAATGGACAGCTTAAAAAACAAGGTCATATGGAAGGGCTTTTTTTTTTTCTTTTTTAATCTGCACAACAAGCTGTGAATAAAACCTGTTTTTTTTTTTTTTTAATTTTAGAAGAAGGTGTTTATTTGTGTCAAGTCCTCTCTGCAATTATAAATGTTTCATTCAGTGTAACTTCACAAGTGTCTTATGGGGTGGCACAATGGTATTGATTTTTGTGATAACTTCTACCTGTGATGTTTGTATTTTAGTCTGTCAAGTCATATGTGCTGAAACGAGATGAACATATGGCTTTAAGTATTTAGGTTTACTGTAGACTACTTCAAGGTTATTGTTGATGTCACGGGGATGGGATAGGATTGGGAGAGAAGTGAAATGATTTTGTTTTTCTTCCACAAATGCTCCAGTAACCCTAGGCAAGTAATTTTGTCTTTATATGCTCCAGTTTCTGCTGTTCTCAAATATAGACAAGCTTTCTTTGGATAGACCTGTGGATAAACATTTGTGTGCAAAAGCTAAATGATGGTGTTGCAGTGGTTTGTGGTGTGCTGAGCTTAGTGGAACTGAGCTGAGCCCCACCCCTCTGCTTTTAATATTTAAACAGCACACTTGACAATTTCCATTTCAAACTCCATCCAAATAGTATTCGCCGAGTTTGTGGCAGATGAAGTAGCTCATACTTTATCATCAGTTGTCAAAACTTAAATTAAGAGTAAGTTCATTCTATGATTCTATGATTCATACTGGGGCTAATACAAGTTTTTGTATAGTTTTGCCTTTTTTTCATGAACAGTTATCAGAAGGCTTGAATATGCAAATATTTCAGTATTCTGTTTGGCCTTTGGGTAAGGAAAGTTAAACAACTTCTTCTGACTTAAACCAACTCCTTTTAAGTTAAGAGGATTCTTATTAATGAATTAGAGAATTTGGTAAGAAAAAAAAAAAAATCTTTGCACCCAACTGCCCAGAAATCCCACTAAAATAAACTTGGTAGTATCCATGCATGGCAAAATCTCCATTTTCTTCCGATACTGACTGTAACTTCCACCACTGGGAGGTGTGTCAGGCAGAGCTGTATTTCTTTAGAAATGTATCATTATTAAAAGATGACTGCTGGGACTTGAATCATTGGTGGCAAATGGTTAAATTACCAATAAAAAAAAAAAAAAGAATAGCCTCAGACAGTGACCTTTGTAATAAACTTGCATATTATCATGACACTTGTTAAGATGCAGGACAGGCTTGTGTTGGTTTGCATGTCTGTTATGAATCCACAATAGACCAGCAACAAAACGAGGGGACACAGTCTGAAGTTGTGCTGGAGGAGGTAAAGGCTGGATAGTAAGAGGAAGTTCTTCACAGAGAGAGTGATTGGTATTGGAATGGGCTGCCCAGGGAGGTGGTGGAGTTGCTGTCCTTGGAGGTGTTCAAGAAAAGACTGGATGGGACACTTAATGCCATGATCTAGTTGATTGGATAGGGCTGGGTTGATAGGTTGGACTGGATGATCTTGGAGGTTTCTTCCAACCTGGCTGATTCTATGATTCTGTAATCATGCTGTCCATGACAGCACTATTTACAGGGGCATTGACTGCAGTCCTTCTGTGTAATGGATATTTTTTAAAGTAACAACTTATTTCCTTATTTTATTCTTAAAAATAAATGCTAAAGTTGTTTCTTAAAAAGAAAAATAACCCCCCAACCAAAATACCACTATTAATTATGAGAGAAGTTTAGACTTGATACAATTTCTTCTGAGTTTCACTTCAGTAATTGAGCTTGAGGTTTGTTGCTTGTTCTGCTCCTGATGTCTGAAAAATGTTCCTGTCTTTTCAGGTTGTATTAACTGCTTTGGTGTTAGTAAAGTTTAATATAAGCTGTTCCTTCTTGGAAATTCTGCTGTCCTTAGGTCATTATAGCTGTAATAGCAAATACACTAAGGAGTTGCAGTAAAAGTTACTGTAACATATTCTGTTACTAAAATTGCATGGGGCTACTATTGACATCAGCATTAAAAGACCAAACTGAGAAGATGTCATTGCTGACATAGAGGAACATTTGCCTTTTTCGATAGTGTGTTATTAGTGAGGCAGCCTTGTATGTGTTTCCCCAAAGCGTCCAGAATTTCCATGTTACTTCCATTCCCAGCCTCTTTGTTCTGAAAACCCCAACTCAGGGATTCCTTCACAATTTATGAAGCACGTAAGTTTCCCCAAATCAAATCCTGCTTTCACTAAGATCTAAGAAAAAAGTGTAGCTTAAAGACCCTGCTGGGCTGTGACTGGACCATGAAAAGAATCATCCAGTTCTCAGAGATAGAAAACTTTTTTTTCACTTCCCATTCTGGTACTGTGAAAAGAAAGAGACTAGTGTTGAGTTTCTTAGCTTAAACAGCTTTGAAATCAGGAGATGAGATAGCAGCTTTGATGTACTAGAAGGATTTTCTGTGTCTGGTAGAATAGGTTGTGAATGAGCTATGCATGGTGCTCTTCCTGAATGTGTCCGCAAGAAGTCAGATTCCCAACAGCCCTGCAAGAGAAGGATCTGATTTAGCAATTACTTAGACTCATTCTTTATTGCTGGAGGTCAGGACTGCAGAGCTTCAGCATTAGATATGATTTTTACTCTGGCAAAGGTTTTGTTGCAACTTAAGTACAATTTCAGTAGCTAGATTTTTGTTTTATTAATGGATTTGTTAGTTGGTTGTTTTCTATTTGAACCTAAATAGAAACAACCAAACACATCTTCATTGGAAGTAAATGTTTCTGTGGTGCGAGATACATGACTGATAAATCATGTTTTTTTCCCCCATATGGGGTATATTCCTATGACTGTAGGAACTGTAAAACTCCCAAGGGATACATAATGAAAATCAACAAAATGGGCATTCACTTGGTGAATGCAGAAGAATAATTTTTTGCTAGATATTTTGGCATTATTATGTTAGTATTTCCATCCTGATACATGAACAGGAAACTGTGTTTGATGTGGGCCATTGAAAAATCAATATTTGCATCCAACAGTCTTGCACAACACACAGAGAAGAGCAGGGTATATATGAGGCTTGATGTGCTCTCCTATGTGGTGTTATACAGTGCGTACTCCACAAGAGTTTGTTTTAGGTTTGTTTGGGCTTTGACAGGTTGTTTATAGCCTAATTTGCAAATTAATTTGACTAAAGAGTTCAATGAGGAGTCTATATACAAATTTGGATTTGAAGATGTGGTCTACTAAAATGAAGTGGAGGCTCCCAAATTAACACCTCTGGAAATACTTATCTTCATAGTTTGGGATTGTTTTCCACACAGATGTTCTGTGAAGTAAATTGAACAAGCTACCTCTTTTGCCACCTTTATCGGTGACAAGGTTTTTGGCTGTAATAGTCTGGGACTAGTTTAGTTATAGTCAGATGGTGAAAGACTGTCTCTGTTTTTTCAGCTCCATTTTCTAACCTCCAAAAAGCCTTTTCAGGCCACACGCTATGAAGGACCCATGGAGGGAGTAACAAGGCCACAGATGTGTGAAAGCAGGGCTAGGAGATGCTTCCTTACAATCAGAAATAAAGGAGTAAGATAATGTGGTTTTACCAGGTTGACTGTACTTGTTTTATGGTGCTGGAACAGATCTCTGGACCTTTTACAATTGCAGCAGGTTAGAATGTTAAAGGAAGATTAAACTAAGGGCGAGGAGCATATTTGAATGTATATAGGTTTCAGGGTTTTGAATTTCTCCTTGTTTCCTGAGATAAACTCTGCCCTTAAATAATAAAAAGGAAATCTGATGAGTAACATCCCAGGAAATAGGACGAATTTATCTCCAGGATTAATTTGTCAAAATTGGTGCAGCTAATGCAGGTTTTGATTGGAGCTGTGAACGATATGAAAAAATATTTGAAAAGTGCTCCATAGCCGAAATGGTTAAATACTCTGTTCCATCTTCCTTGTAGCTTTTCATTTTGTCATAGTAGTGGTTGGCAACTTGATTTGTCAAGACAAGTATGCTCTGCAAACAAATGATTACATTCTATATGAAGGCATTATCACTAAATCTGAAAAGAAAATATCACAGACAGAAATTATAAGGAGAAGTTTAGAAAACAAAGATATCCTTTGGCAGAATATGCTCCTATAATCAAGCTTTTAGCATACCATAGTTTAAAAAAAAAAAAAAAAAAAAAGAAATTTTGCCCACATATACACTAATAAAAATAAATCTGTTTCCGATTACTAACTATGCAGCACAGGTGCTTGTTTGTTACGAGAGAGGCATGTTCATTAATTTTCAGCTATGAAAAGTGCACTGTGCCATAAATATACAATTCAAAATGTACTGCTGATAAATGAATACACAGATTGTTAATGTGCCAGAGTAGGGTATTGGGCATAAAACACATGCCAAACAGGAGCACATTGGTGATGTGCTAATGCTTTTAAATCTGGGTTTAATGTAGGCACATAACCAGCTTTTTACATTATTGCACTAACTTTTACCAGAATTTAGGGCA
>VWZI01002903.1:467367-494867 GCA_013396835.1 Psilopogon haemacephalus | reverse complement strand
AAAGAACGACCTGGACATATACCATCTCCTGTCTGTAATTCTGCTTTTGCTATGGTTTTATGATGTATATTTTCCAGAGAATATTTTCAATAATACTCAGTAATGTAAAGCATTCTCACTCAGAATTCTTGCAAAGCATTATCAGAATAAAGATAAACGCATGAAGAATCCCTATGTTTGGTTTAATTTATTGTAATAGCTGTGGTTAAAATGTAGATCATACTGTTGTTTTGCATCCGTCTTAATTCCAAGACATGCAATCATGCTAGGTGGATTATATCTGCATCTTTTCAAATAGATGACAGGATATATTTCTGTGCTGTTTTTCCCTAAAGAAAAATTGAAAGAGGCAGGAGCTTCAACTAACATCACAACATTTTGTTGTCAAACTCAGAGTGGATATTGCCATCATAGGGACTGCGTGTTTACTCTCATATGAAAGAAAAGAAACACAAAAACCAAAACAAAACCAAACCAAAACCAAACTGTCGTCAAACCATATCCAATAAGAAAGTAATTCCCCCACACACCTCCAAAATAAAAAAAGAAAAAAAAAGAAAAAAAGAAAGAAGTAGTGTCTCAGTAGATGAGCAGTGATTGTATGTAACTAAAGCAAGTTTTGATTGAAAAGAACCCTGTAATACTGAGAAGAAGATACACTGTTGCTTGGCAAACACTGGAGCAGTTCTGCAGGTGATGGTCTATCAAGCAGTTCTCTTCTGCAGTGAAGTTCCACTGATATACAACAGCAGTCAGCACACTGTCTGTTATCTGTGCTGCCTTCCCTAAATTGCTTATTTTAAATACACCATGCTGCTTTCCTGCATTTCTGGGTTAAAAGTTGGTATGATACCAGTACAGAGGTACTGAATGTTAACCAGTGTCAGTTTTTGTTTGCCTAGCACTTATTAAAATGTTTCAGCATGTACTAGCAAGTTCCAGTAGTCAACAGAATCTAATTTTTGAAACAAACATGAATGACACTTTGAAGTACATGTATCTGTGGTGTGATATCACAGAATCTGGAGCTAGAAAAGAACCAGTACTAGTAAAATTGCTGAAACTCTTTCATTTTTATTTAACAAGTTTATACTGCCATTCACCTTTTCTCAACCCCACACATGACTCTGTCAGCTTGGCCAGTCCCACTGCAGACAGCTTTCAAATGTGATCGCTGGCAAGCCAGTTTGTTAGTTACCAAATTCTGCATGGACATGCCAGGCTATTGGAGTGGCTCCCACTAGTTCCAGCCTGAAAAGGCATGGAAACATGTGTCTTCACAAATGCCGTAGCCTGCATTCTCAGGGTTTAAATTGGTCCATTCACTGACATAGTACTTACTGCATAGTGTCTCAATGTAAGCTACTAATTGGCCAAAATTGGAATCCTTAGACTCTCTGACTTGCAGGATAGGAGTTTGAATCTAAGCAGTTTCTGTAGTTATCCTGAAACATTTGTTCAGACTTCTTCAGATACAGAGGTTTAGTTTTTACATTTAATTAGTGGGCTGCTTTGTCACAACCCAGCAAGGTGTTGAAAGTTTCCTGTCACCTGTACAAAATATGTATCTGGTCCAGCTCGTGTGTTCATCCTGTATACTGCAGATAATTTTACTACTGTTCAAAATAGTGAAAATTTGGTGAAAAGCTGTTCTTCCTCCATATGTTGTGGAATTATTCAAGATGTACTTGTGAAATTTCCGTCTTCCAAATGTGACTCATGTCTGTCATCCTGTAGCTCTGGGAAGATGCATTTTAAATGAATATGTCTACTTTGAATGAACATTACTGCTGAGTAATTTTCTTTAAAGTCAGTGATACTTTGTAAGGATTAGGTTTCCACTATTCTTTTTCCCCGTAAAGATCTTGTTTCCCACATCTGCTTAGGTTTGTGAGAGATTTCCTTCTGAACAGCATTTGATGTCATGTGAACATTATCAAGCTGGTAAGAGAAGGCTGAGGGCAGCTCTTACTGCTCTCTGCATCTGCCAGAAAGAAGGTTGTAGTGAGGCCAGTGTTGATCTGCTCTCCCAAGTAACTAGTTGATATAATGAGTGGAAATGGGCTTAATTGTGCCAAGGGAGGTTTAGATTGGACATTAGAAAAAAAATATTTACTGAAAGATTGGTGAGGCATTGGAACAGGTTGCTGAGGGAGGTTGTGGAAGTGCCATCCCTGGAAGTGTTAAAGAAGTGTGTACATGTCGTGCTTCAGGATATAGTTTAGTGGTTGTGGTAGCTAGGTTATGGTTGAATTCAATGATCTTGAAGGTCTTTTCCTTAATTTTTCTGTGGTGCTGTGAATTTCACGTTGGTGGATGTTGCATTATGCTTTTAGAGTGATTGCTTGTTGAGAAGACACTGAGCAGAAAGGATGCAAAACATGGTTAAGCTATTTGCAGTAGTGGGAATCAAACACTCATCAGATGGGAGACTAAAAGGTTGTGCTTTGTTAGGAAGGCATTAAGTATCTGCTGCTGCTTTGGTATACATGTTGGAATGGGTAGATCTCCAAGAATCTGAAATCAGGAGGTTTCTCCACAGCATTACTTTCCCCCTGCTATCTAATCTTAAGATTTCCAGAAATTCTTTTAAATGTTGTGGTGCAGAAGTCTCAAGTGTAAGAGCTGACTGTTCTTCCTTCTTATTCTCAGCTGCTTGCTGTTAAGAATTTAGTTTTACAGAAACTGAATTCATAGCTAAGGTAGTGCTCTATGCTTTTGTCTGTCTTCAAGGGATTCAATCAGTACTAAATGCACTCAGCTGATTCTGAGCATGTGTGCACCTGCAATAGTGTTACAAATTCAGTCCCGATATGGGTTTTGTTGCATGATTATCTGCAGATTTTTTTGCCACCAGATGCGTTTCCTGTATCTTATCATACATATATATGAGACCATCATGCAGATGATGGTCTGAATATTTACAGAATGTTTTACAGTATTTCTGTTTTGCGAGATGGTCAATAGTTAAGTCTGACCTTCACAGGTATGGCAAAGGAGCTTGTGCGAATATTTTATCTGAATTTCTGATGGTGTTCCTGAGGTAAAGGAGCAGCAGCTACTGTGCTTGTAATAGAAAAAAAAGACAAATTCCAGGGCAAGGCAGCTTTCAAAATCAAGTGAGCATCATGTGTATGTGTATAATTTAAAAGAAAAAGAAAAAAAGGTAAAACTTCAGCACAGCCTGTCTCTTGAATATATGAGAAGTGAAGCAAATGAATATGGCCTTGAACACACTTTTTAATTTTTCAGCACTGTATTTTGCCAACTTTAGTTCATTCTGTTGACTGTTCAGTCAGACCGTTTTTAAATTAAGAAGAAATACATGGTTGAATTATTTATTAAACAAAAGGTGCATCTGTGCATGCTGACTACCTGGGTTTTGAATTTCTTTTACCACTGGAGTTTCAAGAAAGTGCATTGCTAATAAGTTAAGAGATGGAACAACCCTCCTTCTGTCTCTGAAGCTGACAGTAAACTAACTTGTTTCTGTCCAGTCACAGAAGAATGCCTGATCTTCATTTGAATGTCTAATTTTGACCTTAGTGTGAAGTTGTTTCCTCAGCTTGGCAGGCTCCACAGAGACAAAATGTGATTAATTTCTGATAGAGAAATGTGCTCGTGGATAATTTAGCCCAGATTATCTACTAATTCTGTAGATGCTCAGGATGAGTTAAAATACATATTTTCTGTGGAGGAACTGTAGGTAAGTGAAAGAAGACTTGCAAAAACTTTGTACCTGAATGTCCTTCAAGGTTACCAGTTCATTTTAGGGCTGTATTAAATATTTTGTACAACTGTCCTGGCTTTTCTCAGTCTCTGTTACTGTCTCTCTGTTGGCATTCCAAATTAGTGCACGTCCACTCTTAGTTGCATTTTTGAGGGAATATAGCTTCTAAGTGCCTGAACTTACCTTCTCCTTTTCTCCAGAAGAAAACACCTACTAGCTTCTTACTGGACTGTTTGGATTTTGGTGGATGATGTCAAGGAAAGCACTGTTACGCTGAGAAATTAAGAGTGGTCTTCCATCAGGCTGGGAGCTGTGGTCTCTACTGCTTGCTTTGAAATTAATGGGCTGTTTTGCATGGTATTGAAAGAGGAATTAACTCACTGAATCTGAGGGAACATCTGTCTGAGGCTGATATTTCTTGTCACTGATGTGGGACTTGATAAGTATCTAGGGTTATGGTGATACAAGAAGTGTGATGTGCTGCAAAAGGCCAGCCATGGCAGCGAAGAGGCCTTAGAGGAAGGTTGATGAGACCTGCCAGGACTCTGAAGTGCTCCCAATCACATCAATATGTGGGAGGGTGGTTGCAAGCCTGTAGCTTTCCTGTGGAAGGGAAGCAGCGAGCAGTAGCAAGTGGCTGGGCACACCCTGGCTTTGATAGCTGCAGATGGAGACCTAAAAGATTGCAGGGCCACAGTCCAACACCAGCACATGTAAAATAAGGCTCAGGATTTAGATAACTCTGTTCCAGCATACTGACGTGCATGGCCACAGTCCAACTCCAACACATGCAAAATTAGTTTCAGGATCATTCCAGCATACTGAAGCCTATGCCTAAACCAGTTATAGCCACAAGCTCAGCTAAATCAGAGGATAGTGTTCAAAATTGTATTTCTTCTCTTATTTTGACCTGGATAGTTCAGAGGGGGAAAAAAAAAAAAAAAAAATGTGTGTGCGTGTTTGTCTGTTCTTGTAGTAGAAAAGGGAAATTTGATTATAGATATACCAGCTCCATAGACAGCAGTTCATATTTTTTATAGCCCATAAATAGTATGTTATAGTTTCAGTGCATTTAAAGGCTATTTCACAAAACATGGATACAGGTTGACCTAGTAATGTACTTTTTAAGATGCATCATTATTATAAAAATATTAATGAGCCCATTCATATAGTATAATGTTTATAGGCGTCGTGCCCTCAGTATGCCCTCAGGATGTACTGTTAAACCAGTAAGGGAAAACTCCCAACCTAAACAGGCAAAGATCCCATCTCAAGATTAAAAGTAAAGAACCTCATCAATATTTTTGTTTAGCAAAACTCATGTAATTAACATATTTCATTCATAGAGAAAGGATGCTAGTAAAATAAATTCAGCAGTTCAGAGTTGCTCATAAGTATTTCTTAAAGTACAGCTCATTTTTTTTTTTTTGAAGGCTGGAAATTATACTGAAGTGGCATATACCAAAGAAGTCAAATGAGAGAAAAACTATTTAGAGAGGTATTTGTTTTAGCTCAAAGCAGTCATTTAGTTTGAAGGCAGCATTGGATAGTAAAAAGTAAGAAAATATAGATACTGGAAAAGCCTGCTCTATCGTAGTCTGTCCAGACGTTGTAACACACACCATGACTTTATTCACTTTTTGGAGACTCTGTCAGCACCTCTGTAATCAGTAGTCTGTAAGTGGAATGACTGTCTTTAGTTCTTTTCTCTTTTTGTTGAGTGGGAAATTAGGGAGTTAGGTACTTGTGCAGGTGTTTTTATGTGACTGATTCTATTGTTGCCTTCTTTCTTACTGGTGTCTACAGAAAGAAGTTCCTGCGCCATTTAAAATAATTTATCTTTTTCTTCATTAGAATGAATTTTTGTAAAGTCTTATGGCCTGCTGTTGGCACTGATTTTGCCACCCTGTGATAATAGTAATGAAAAGAGATTTTCCTAATCAGTAGTATGCAAAAACTTCTCCAATGATGCCTGATGCCCTGAGAGCTACTTACAATGTAGGCAGTTCTGTGGTTCTGACTTGAAAAAATTATTTGCTTGGGTTTTGGATTTGTTTAAGCCCAGCAGCTCAGGGGGGAGCTTGGCTAGTGTAGTTATTAAGTATTTCCATACAAATACTCAAAATATTTTAAAATATATCAATGGATTTTGAAAATTGTGTGCAGTTTGGAGGTAGTTTCTGTGTTTTATCATCTCATGGATGCCACATTGTTTGGCACGTGGGAAGAACCTAGAGAAAATATGTTCAGTACCACTCCCTTCCACCCAAATACACCATCTTTTCTACACTTTACTGACACCATCTTGTATTTTCTTCATAGTGTAGTCTGTATACTGTGCCAAATGATTCGTTTTGGTCCCACATGTAGTTTAGGAAGAAGATAGAGGCCATCATGAAAACCTGTTTGGTTTCTAGGTATGTAGTGATGGTAACGTGGAAGAAACAGTAAGTCTGTAAGCAAGAAGGCAGCAATATATTCATTCACAGAAGTCCAGTTAATGGTTATTTTAGTTGATTAGCTAGCAACTTCATTTTCTCCCTCATGAAATTGCCTCCACAGATCCTTACTTCTGGAGCTTAATCAGCAGTAGCAATCCATCCCAGGAGTGGGAGATCAGGAGTACTTAATTAAAGAGGGACTGTAAGGCAGCTCTCCCAAATTGGATATCTGATCTAGCTTTGGCATCAAGAGAGCAATGCTAGGTAAAAGTGTTTATCAAGCTCCATGTAGCCACTCTGCAAATCTCAGAGATGGGAATATGATACAGACAGCCTGTAGAAGCTGCTATAACCTGAATAGTGTGGGCTTTAAGGCCATCTGGTACCTGAACACCTGCCTACAAATAACACATACAAATCCAAAAGATGGTCCAGTTGGATAGCTTCTCTATTTAGATTCCCCACTGGAATTTTCTCCAAGAGCAGTAAACAATCTGTATGAAGTGTGGAAAGATCTTGTCCTCTCTGGTCAGTAATCAAGTGCCCATTTCAAATCTATATGACAGGATCAAAGCTGACACAGGTGAGTCAGGAGCTTAGGTAAGAAAGCTGGTGAGACAGATTTACAGGATTGTCACAAACTGCTATTGGCATGAACATTTTGTACAAGTACAGAATATGCTAAGCTTGTTTTAAGAAAAGGAGGAGAAAATGATGGAAACTATGTTGTATGGAAGGTTTGGGAGCTAATATTCCTGTCAGAAAATAAATGAGCACCAAAGTAAATTTTGAGGATAGATGACAAAGATCATTGGTGAAATACCAGGGAAAGATCCAAAAGGACATTATTTAAGTCCAGTGTTGTTCATAAAAAAGAATAATTTGCCTAACTTGTGAAGATACATATTCTAGACAGAGAAATACAGTCAGGTGTTCTGGCAGCTCAGATATGCACTTCTGAGCTCATGACTGACAGCAACTGGTGTTACATGCAAGATTTCAAACAGTCCCCTTGTTCTGATAAATGATGAAGTACAGCCTCTTCCAAAGTGTCCACTTTTCCTGTGGAGTGTTTATACAGTTCTAGTGGAATTTCATAAACATCATCTGGCAAAACTGATGATTTGAGATCTAAAGTGCTTTGATCTAGACAGGCAAATTAAGGAAGTGGGCTTTCAAATCCATGATTTTGGAGTAAAAGAACTGAGAAAACAGTGAAGGTGTTGAATGGTAGAAGAGTCTTATAGGTGAAAAGCTTAGGAAGGAAAATAGCATAGTTTAAAACAAACCAGCAAAAATAGAGAAAATGATGTAGTCAGTTGTGGTCATCTGCCATAATTAGGTAGCCAGAGGTTCCAGGATCTAGTGGTGATACCATAAAAGCAAAGACCATTTAACCAAAGCCAAAGCACTTTCATGGCTGTGCTTTGTGTATTTCTGTTGTTTGTTGAGTTCATTGAAGGACTATGCACAGGTCTGACTGCATAAATTGTAACTTACACCTTTTAATTACACAGTTTGTGCATGCCTGTATGATTTTAGAATGGCCTTAAAAATCGTAAGTGCTGGAAGAGGAGGGAGAAGTTTGGTATGCCTGCATGTGCATGTATTTAAAAAAAATAATTATTTAGCCTTCTTTTCAGTTTCATTTTGATTCAATTTTATCAAAAGTAATATTTCAATAATATGCTAAGATCCTGATTAAAATCTAAATGTTCAAGTTTCAGTGAATTCAGTAGTCCTGGAGAGGTATACACTAGCGAGATTAAAGTTTTAAGCTTACTTTCTTCTCATGCTGAGCTAAGAATATGTGTGATAGTTGGCAGGTTAATGATATTTAACTGTAATCTTCTTGGGGCATGGACTGCATTCTGTTGATTTTGCACAGCTGAGCTCGGTATTGCTGATTAATAAAACAATAAATGCAGAAAATTAAGTATTTTGTGTTCTATTAACGATTTGCATTTCATATAGTATTTCATTTTAAACAAGTGTAACATCCTACCCTCAAATGGTAAGATGTAATTGCTGATCATGTATCTCTTTGTTCCAGACACTTTTATAAAAGTGTATGTATTATGTATGATGTGACCTTCAAATGTCATGAATGCGTTGTGCAATAAACTGTCAATATTTGTGGCTATAAGGTACTAGATGACTTTTACAATAATTGGAACAGCTTTATTAAAAGCTTGGATCACTCAGCTGGTTAAAGAGAAAGACACAGGCCAATGTTCATCTGGGAGTTTCCTTCTGCCAACTGATAAATGAAAGATATTGTAAGGTGCTTAAGATGTCTTCCTTAAAAATGAAGATACAGTTAGGAAAGCCTCATGCAAAATATAGTCTCACCCCCTCCTTTTTCTCTGATATGCTTAGTTTTCAGACTAAATGGATCTCTGTAAGTTAATGGCAAGTAACAAACCCTGTTTTTAAAGTACTACATCTAATTTTCTGTGTCTTTTGGGCACAGTTCTTCGAACACATCAGGCAGCTGAAATTATGTACTCAGAGACTCCTGTTTTGGAGTTTTAGAACAATTTGAAAAGCAAGACTGCTAAACTCCAAACAAAATCTCTGTTAAGAATTTGATTGGAAAAAAAGAGAATAAGAAATATTTGGTGGTAAACGAAAACTTAGTTTTGGTTAAGTGTCTATTATGTGTCTCTGTGCAGCATAGATAGCTTCTTGGGTGTTTCTCAGAACAGAGAGCTTTGAGATATAGCCAACATTTGCCTGCATGCAGCATTGTCATGAAAAGGGTTTTGCACCCATGGGGTGTGAAACCCACCCATCTTGAAGTGTGCCATGTGTACAGTCTTAAGGTGTGTGTCTTGCCCCCAAGTCTACCAGTTACTAAGAAACTGCTTTGATTCCCTTTCTCTTGTGCTTGAAGTAATGCCAAATATCTCTCCTGTAGCCCAAGTTACTGGCTGTGATTGCCACTTGCCCACTTCTCGATGTTGCAAGTTTTACCTCATATATGCATTTTCCTTCACTTTAGTTTAAATATTATATTACATTTAAAACTGCCAATATACTAATCAGGAGCAGAAGCAGAGCAGTTTGTGCCTTTTGTTTGCCTGTGTGGTTCAGAGCTAAGTGGGAAGTCTGATGTCAGAAGCAGTATCTTTTTTTACTAGTAAAACCTTTGGTATAATCTCTATTTCTAACAATACAAACAATGTGAATGCTGCTTTCTCACTAGTAGGCCTCCTTTCCAATTCTCTTTTAAAATAGCTCTCTGTTTAAACAAATTCTCTGCCAATCTATATTAATGCCTAACAGTTTAAGATTCCCATATATGGTCATTATAAAACTTAAATCCTTGATGAAACAATAGAGACAGCAAGTTGTTCCTGACCTAAGACATTAATAACTCTTTCTGGAGGCTGGAAATATAGCTGTAATGTTTAGTAAAACTAGGTTCTCATTTTAAGCCATAAACTTCACTAGCAAAAAAAGTGTAGTGACATCTGTTAACAGGATTCTAATGTCAAATTATGAGCACTGGGCCAGATTCTGTTCTCATTTACATCCAAAACATTCTAATTGAACTACTTCAGGTAGCTAGAAAAAATATGGTTAATTATATATCTAATTATGTTTCTATTTTCCAGTATTTTCTATGCTATTAAAGTTTTCTCTAAGGAATAGGCAAAAAAGGGTAAAGCATGTTTTCCTAGAAACTGTATATCCTGTACTGCTTCCCAGGGAATGAGGTGGTCAAGTCCAGTCATACTTGCATAAAGGTAGCAGTAGTGACACACTGAGCATCTTCGAACTCCCTTCTTGATGTTAGTTTAAGGATATTTTTTTTTTTTTCCTCTCCACAAGATAGTCTAATCTGCCTGGCTTACAAAATTAATCATGGTCACTACTACGTCTTTTTGCCCATGTGTCATTGACCTTACAGGCAGTCCTAAAGAACTACGAATGTTTTGAATTCCAGATATACATGGAAACCTGGGATTACATGCTACATTAAAAGCTTCTGGCCACGTTTTCAAAGGGCTTTTTAATAATGTCTGTAAAATGTGCAAGAGCAAACAAATACTTGTAAGTGTGATTACCAATTTTGTGACTTGATTACCTTTTCCATGTGATTGCCTGGTTTTGGCTAATTTGGCAATCCTTGTGTTGACAAATTCCAACTGAATTCATTGATGATTTAGTCTGTGTGAGGACTGCAATTTAGCTGCTTCAAACATAAAAGTATCTCTTTGTGAATCCCTGCACTTTCACATACATGCAGTAAATAAATACTCTGGTAAACTTTATGGTACATGTAAGTAGATTCACCTTTGAACATCTGGCTGCTGACATGACTGAGGGGACAGTGCTGCTGCCTAACCAGCTGAAAACAGGTTTCTTTTTGCAAAAGCACTCAATCCTTTTCTAATCATGTTTATACTCATGCCAGAAAGGTAGGCAAATCATACAGAACATCTATGGAAATTTCAAATAATTATTTATTTTTATATTTATTTGGTTTTTAATTTAAAAAAAATTATCCTGTTTTTCTTCCTGTCTGGATAGCTTCTGTGTGGAGCACCCATCTAATATTCATCTAAATCTCTACTCCTTTCTAGAAATATCTAGTGAAGTTGTTGGCATTGTGCCTCTGTAGCATCTCTATCTGTGTGCTGAGAGCACTGCCAGCTGTGGCACTGCCTCATTTCTGGGTAGATAATTTCTAGTACCTAGAAAGATTTCTATGAGAAGAAGGGTTCACTGTGTTTCTCACTTTCTTTTAACCTGCTGCTGTAGAAGTCCTCTGGCTCAAAATGGTTTATTGGGATTGTCTGGCTCTTTGGAAATTTCCTTTCCAGGTACTGCGGCGATGTGAAAGCAGCCTGCAGCATGGGGTCATCCCCATGCTGGGTGAGAAGTGGGCATCTGTCTGAAGAAGGGCTAATTCTTCAAATACTGGTCTTTTGTATTGGTTAATTTTAATATCAGGCTGTGTGGCAAATAGATTTCCTTGCATTCTGCCCAAGTTGGTTCTTTGGGTATGTGGCTAATTGCCACCTTCTGACATGAACATTCAAGCAAACTTTCATTCCTTGCATTTGTCTGATGAGCACATGTGCATAGCCAGTTATAGAGTGTGGCCGAGGCATGGTATGCAAGAGATGTTTCTGTCATACCACCCCAGAAGCTGCTTCATGGCTGAATTCCTGTTTGTCCTGTGCCACAGAGTAGTATTTGTGCTATGTAGGTACAGCCTACATAGCAGCTGGAGGTCTCACAGCAGTTGTCTTCTCCTTATACCAAAAGTTAAGAACTGTTTCATACATGGAACTGGATATTTTGTTATGCACTTCTGCCCTTGGCTTTTGCTGTGAAAAGATGCTTTTAAAGTGAAGGGAAAGCTCAGCAGAAGTAAGTTTGAGACAAGGCTCAGAAGCTTTTTATCTAGCATGTACATCTATACAATATTTTATACCCTGTTTTGTTATATCCTGCACTCAAACTGGGAAGGGTAGGGATGGGCAGGAAGACATTCAGGACATAGACTTGCCAATAATGGAAGTAAATAGCAAAAAAATGCAGTCTAGTCTCATGTGCATTGGGGGCACATCATGTAGACCACATAACTCAGTGAACCACAATGACTGTAAGATGAGTAACTGTTTTCTTTCCTTCCTGATCTTTTATCCTTAGAATTAAGCAGCCCAAAAACCATAGCTCACATCCCAAGTAAATCATAAATTAAATTACTTTGCTGGGGCTAATCCTAGTTCTGCAGGTCTGTAAAATATGATTACAGTTCTGCACAATTTAAGAGAACTGAAAGATTCTGCTTAGGAAGGAGGTCTTAGCAGCAGGGTAAAGGGAACATCAGAGGTGTAGAGCACGTGATTATTAGTAGAGCTGAAGATTTTTCATCCCCTGCTTATGCTGTTGTTGGTGTAGTTTGCAGTCACCAGTCTGCTGCTTAACTTTTCCTTGCTGGTCTCTTTTTCTGTGTCACTTTTCCTTTGCCCCACCCCTCCTTACCTTTCCATAGGTTGTTTTAGGACACTCAATATTAAAAAAAACTAAACCAAAACAACTAGGTAATAGAGTCAGTGAGACTTAAATGCATTGTAAAGTTGGCACATTTTAAACTTAAGTGCCTCAAGAAATAGGTACAATTTGGCAAAATGAAGCCCTCCCTAATAAGAAGTTGTGGTGGCATTTGGTGGGGGGAGTCGGCAGCCTTGAACATATCTTTTCGTTGTTTGAAATAAAAGAACTTGGATGTAAAGCTGCTCATTCAGGTAGTGATGGCCTCCAGCACTTCGGTGGGCTTTGTAGGCAGAGGAATTCAAAAGAAAACCCCTCAGCCCAGCTTTAAAGTCTTAAGAATGCTTTCACTGTGGGAAGAAAAATTCTTCAAGGTAAGGCCCCTGTTGGAGTAAAGCCTTTGGAGCTATCTACTGTATGTCTACTTAAATCTAAAAGAAAACTCTTCAGACCACCCACATCTTTCTTTGCTTCATTGTTGTTTTCAGTTTGCTTTTTCAGAGGGATTAGTGCTAGAGTAAACTCCATCGTCTCGCTGCCTTGAAAAAATTCAATTTTGTGTAAAGTGAAAATTAGACTCTTAAATCTGCAAAGCGAGCTGTTTATCTTACAAATTTATTCTTTTTTATTGGGCCACACATATTCTAGATAGAAAGATAAAAGGCAAATGGATAACAGGCCATCATTTAGAGTGACATATAGCAAAACATAAGTAGTAGACTTATTCAGCAAATTCCTCCTGAGTGGCTTGTTAGCTTTATCTATATATTTATCTATAATGCTCATATAGTATTTATTGAAAACTAGAATAAAACCCTGCCATTTATCATCCTACATTCTGTGTTTTGCACTTCACAAAAATCTTTTTGCACTCAGGAATTCTTTTTTTTTTTTTTTCCTGCAGCAGCTTAACACATGATTATATACAACTTTTGAGTAGTAAAAAAGGGGAAAATCTAAACTCTTTAGAGGGACTGGAGTGCCAGACTAGCACCTATATATGTTTTCCTGGACTCCTAAAGACAAACTCTTCGGTATGTTACTTTGAATACTTGTGAATAATTCAAAATGACAGTTACTAGCTTTCTAACTTCAATATTGTGCTTTAGCTCTGCAGTCTAAGAGCAATCAGAAAACGTTAAGCAAGAATGTGATGTGAAAACTTTCCAAATTTTGCCCTTTGCAAACGGGAAATACCTTGATTACACACATGACTAAGAAAAGGATTTTTAAAATTGTGGTGTTTTTAATTACTTTATCATCTTCTTTCAGCTTTAACTAAAAGTAGTTTGGAGGGACCATCCTATAATAAATCATGAAATGCTTGTTGGTGCTACCTTTTCCAGAAATGTGGTATTTAGGTCTCTGCTACTGTGTGAATACTTTATACTAGAACCAAATGTTTAAGTCTTTCTCATGTCCTATCACTTCCATTTTAAAGGCAACACTGTGTAAACTCTGCAATGTTTCCTGACAGCTTTGGTTACATATCAAATGGGTGCAGACAGAACATTTTCAGTCAGTAGTTTATGGTTGAAACAATAAAGACTCTGCATGCATATTTTACCTATGTGCTCCCCATCTCTAACCCAAGTATCTCGGCTTTAGCATAGGGGTAATGATGTGTCCGTGTGTATTGCACCTCTCTGGTGTGCCAGCAGTGTAAATCCAGTTCAGAATGTCAGCAAGTGCCATGGTACTTTTGAATTGATCGTATCATGTGGTATTGCATTACCCTACATGTGCAAGATGACAGATGAGTCTTGTGTAGTTTGAATAATGACTTTTTAAAATGTCCTACACTTTTGCAAATTTCATGTCAGTCTTTTGTAAGTTATTTTGTTCATAGCCTTCATGGATAAAAAGCAGCTTACTTGAGATGGGTGAGAATGGCTGTTCCTTTGTATCACGAAATAGAAGAGATGTCCTGAATCTCACCCTTTGTATTATGTTGCAAAGAGTAAGTGTATGTGAACACTGAAGGAGAAACCTCAGGAGCTATGGGTGAGAGGGAGAAGGATTCTTCCTCGTCTGAGCAATTTCATTGCCTTTCCCATGGTATTAGGTCAGTCATTAGATTGTGTATTGTAACTCCAGTGCAGAAGTGAGTTGATTAGCTCTACGTGTAAACGCTGCTGGACCCTTCCACCACTGCAGTTCTGTTGCTTTAGGAGGTTTTTACGTACTAATGCAAACTTCTTCCCTCTAAAAGCATACATATTTTCACAATACTTACAAATTAAGTAGACTTGACAAAACAGCAATCTAAAACTTTTTGGGAAGAAATTAATAAGAACTAAGCAAAAGAAGAAATCAAACCAGCTGCTGACACAGCTGTTTCTTTTCTTGCATAATTCAGTTCAATATAAAGGTACCATATGCTGCTTAAAATGATGATAGGAAAGATGAAATAATTTAAGACAATAACAAGAAAATACATGAATTGTCAGCATTCTGTCGGATTTAAAGAATGGAATAGACAGGTGTAGTACTGACATGTTTAACTTTGTGTTGTGTTAGCAGTTTTAGTGAGAACAACTTCTGACACGTGCTGAAGTGATGTGAGAACATTTCTGTGTTGCAGACATTGGAGAAGAAGCTGGGAGATCTGTAGGAGTCCAGCAGCCAGCTTTACTGAGAGACAGGAGCCTTGGTTCTGCCATGAAAGACTGCCCATATTGTGGAAAAACTTTCAGAACGTCACATCACTTAAAGGTCCACTTGAGAATACATACAGGTGAGAGGAACAAGTGAGCGGAGCACTGTCGACACATGCGATGTGTGTGTGTGGGTTAACATAATATGTGGCTAGGAGCTTTAATTCCCAGTGTAGATTTGGACTCATTAGTTGGAGAAAGTCTTTTGAGAAAGATATATGACAGTCTTAAATAAAAGCACAAGAAATGTGTTGTTGGATAAAACCCACTTTAATAGAATCATCTTTTCCCAGTTGAGGTTATTTCTGTCTCCTTCTCTGCTTCATCACTGTTTCCTTCAATTACCCTTGTCCTTCAGTAGGCATAAGCCTATTGGTTTCAGACTTAGTTATACTAACTGCTTCAAAGGCCTTCCTTAGCATCTGCTTAGGGAGACTGTATGTTTTTCTCAGAGTTACTATTTTTGTTCCATTTACCATGCTCATTTTTAACCTCTCACTGTTTACATGAATAAAACAGCTTTGTGGATCTGCCTTAGTACTTGTAAGCAGTAAAACTTACCATATTGTACACCATGCTTAATCTTACTGTGTTATTTTCATAACAATCACAGCATTTCTACCCTACAGAGATTTAACTTCTGGTCTGGATTCTCACTTTATTTTGGTGTGTCACACAGGCGGTGAACTGCTCACAATACTAGTAAATGATAACCATTTCACTTAAATTATGATATCTTGGTTGTCCTAAAGTACATGGTAAGGTTCGTATAGAGACATAATATATGTTTAAGATTACTTTTTGTATATCTATGCTTAAAATCTGCCATACAATGATGATATCCTCAGGTCCTGTTGACATCACTAGGAATTCTGTCTATGGCAAATAAGACACTGTAGCAGGTTTTGACAGAGTATGTGAAACTGAAGATTTAGGGTACTTCTCTCTGGAAACAGATGTAGTAGCCATTTCAAACCAGTCTCAGAGTTTTACAGGATGAAGAAATACTTTCCAGTTGTACCTCCTGTTTGAAAAACTTCATTTTTTATTCACTGAAGTATCAGATAAGCACAGTTCTCCCTCCCAAAATCAGCAGTCCTGTCTCTCCAATATGCTTATACAGATACAATATTTAATGTTAGGTTTGCAAATGTGGGGCCAAGTTTTGAAAAAACTGAAAATGAAGGCCAAACAATACTCTGATGTAGTTTTCTCTGATTGGATTGCAAACCATTTAGGGAAGGAATAAACTTCTCCATGTGCTGGACTTTGTAAAAGTAAAGACCCTATTTGTATCCTCTCTAATGTAATGCTACTACTGGAGATGGAAACAAAAATTCTTTTAAAGTAATAGAGATGAAAAGAAAAAATCTTTTAAAACAACCAGAGGATGCCTACCTCTTACTTTGCTTTATTATATAATGACCATTTTGTTCTTGTTTTAAAGATGGCAGTTACTACACATTGGTATTTGTGGCTTAGAACTAATAGAAAGTAAATCACTTGCCGTAGAAATATTCCATAAAACATGCATATTAAAACTGACTAAACAAAATTAAAACAAGAAAAAATAAACCATGTATAAAATAAAAAAAAAAAAGAGAAGAAAACATCATACAGACATTTGCAGTATATTAAAAAGTCATTATAATTTAAAAATACATAAAGATCAATTTCCATTAGGTTAAGAACAAAGAATTTGTAAATAATGACAAGAATGTGTTTAAATGGAGCAATGTTTTACATATTGGAAATAATCCTAATAAATATTATTAAAATGTAAATTGGTAAATTACTGGAGTTATTAAATAAAAATTAAGTTCTTTGCTGTAAATGGAAATGATGTAATAGATACCAATTAATAAACAAATATTGGATAGCTCATACTTATCAGGGACAGTTTCCTGCCTTTTATGTCACACTCTATCTTTATTATATGCCTGGATCATATAACTGACTGATAAAAAACACTTTACTGTGTTTCTCCACTACATTAACTCAATTACTGTTCTTGTTCTCACAGCACCTGTTTGTTAGAGATGAGCTCAAGCAGTTCAGCAGAAGTCAGGTTTCTTCGAACATCTGTGTGTTTGGAGGCACACGAGTAGGTTGATTTGGTACATGTGCCAAGACAAGACCCAAAGTCTGATCCAGCCAGGAGGTGCTTCTGTGGCAACTGGCCCAAAAAAGCTAGAGAAGTTGTTAAATCCTCAACAAGAGGAGGAAGCTGTACTGTTTTAAAAGAATTAGCTGGTGGCTTGGGTTTCTTCGTGTTTCTGTTGGATATTTCATTGTCACAACCTTCTTCACACCAAGTCTCTGTTTCTGTGCAGTTTACTATTACAAGCTTCTGAAGGGAAATAAAAAAAAGGGGTTTTATTCAGCATGCTTAGTGGAGTTCCAACACCCAACTCAGGGGCTTTTTATTCCTGTCTAAGTGAATGATATTCAGCCAGTTTTATGGGGGGACTGTTTTCAGATCAGCTCTAGCACCTCTGAATGCATTAGGATTCAGAAGCTACTGCAGATTTAGAGCAGTTTGGGTGTGCATGGTCATTAAGTGTTCAGGTGTATTCCCAGTATGACTGGCTCAGTTAAAATCCTTGAGTAATGAAGAAAGAGCAATGTGTGTGAGCAAAGTAGAACCCTGAAGAAGGTTTGGGTTGTGCTAAACAGAAGAGGCCTAAGGAAGAGCGGGACAGGAATTAAAAACTTGGCAGGGCTGCGTCCATTGGCCGAGGATATGTTCCAGTATGTCTGACACCCACTTTTTGTGTATTTGATGCATTATGTGCAATTACAGTTTTGAGGCATTTTCCCTTGGAAACATGACTAGCCAATTTTAAAAGTTGCTTAGATGAAGTGATGAAATACAGTAAAAATGGTGCTGTTTTAAATTAATTCAATTCACATTTTCTTCCTAAAAAAAGACTGCCTGTTGCCATTCTCTGAAGGCACTTGTAGTGGGATGAGCAATATGAATAATTAAGGAAAATGGGTATGTGTGCTCCAAGAGGAGACAATTTTGGTATTGAACATCCTTTATTCTTACATTTCTAAGATGAACTAAAAGGACTTTTCATTTCTCTAGATTTCTCCAGATTTCCCATCCTTAACATTGTACAGCATGCTTTTTCTCCTGTCTTAATGACATCCCAAACTTTTGTTGAAAATAATTGATTGAATTTAAATTTCCTTAAAAGTTTAAGAGGTAATGTTACAGTATAAATTTCCTACCAAACACTAAGTAGGGAAATATCCATTAGTGAAATTAACTACAGTTTCTAGGTAGCTAACAATGTGCAGTATACAGTAGGGCATGGCTAATGAACACTGCAGTGGGTGATATTTCATTATACAAATTAATGCTCACATTTTAATGGGAAAGTCACATAATGAATCTCAGCTTCAGTGACAGCAATTAGAGACACAGATTGTCCCCTTCTGGACAAGGCACTGTTTAGCAATAAGCAGCTGTGTAAAAAGTCTTCAGGTTTACAACATATATATATGCTTTGGGGGAATTAGTGTACAGTTTATATTAATGTACTGAATCTTCCCTGCAAAGTAACAACCATATTTATCTCCCTGCATTTTAACTAAGTAAAGATATGTAAAAAGACTAAATAAATATTACAGATGAGATATAAAGGAAAATATTCAATTATAAAACTTTATAAAAATTAAAATGTTTTATTATAATGCCTAGTGCACAATTGATAAAATCTTTAATAAACTGAGTCAAAAGCATCCAAAAACTGCCTTTTTACAGGATAGGGGTAGTTACAGCTTATATAATAGAGAAAAATCACTAGTAAAGGGAAGTAGTAGCGAGAAGAAGTTAACTAGTATTTCTGAGAAACAGATTAATTGTGTGGTGAAACATGTGCAGGATCCAAAAATAATCCTACAGAACCTTTGATATTCCATTTGGTTTAAAAAGTGTGAAGTGAATGATTAGAATGATAAAAGAAATTACCATGTAAGAATAGGCATAATAATGAACTAATTAAACCATACAGCAATTCATTTCTAAAATATCTACTGCACAATGGATAAAATAGGTTATCAATAACTGTTTCAATGGTAAAATAAAAAATGCTGTAAAATGTTTTCAATATTTTCATTAAGCAGCATTCTCTGAAATTAGAAGATGTTTGATTTCATTTGCTTTGCATGAAAGAAAACTATAGCTTGTTTAGAAATGTATAGGATCAAATTGCAGCTCACATTGCCCCTGAATGACTGTCAAAACCCCACTGCTGGCTGCCAAAGCATATAGTACTGGGGTTGTTGTACTCTGCATAGCCCCCGCTCTACTGAGGAGCAGAGGGGCATACTCCTCAAACTAACTCCTTGAGAAATCTAATTTAAAAAGGAGGGAGGCATTCGGTGGGGGAGGGGTGCAGACTGTGGCAGTACAGATTTTAAAGAAGCAGCATGTTAAAGGATGAATAACGAACAAAGCAGCCCTCAGCACTAAATGTAAAAAGATATTTAAGAAGTAAAGAGGAAACTAATATGATATGGAAACTAAAAGTAATGGTAAAAATACGTATGTGGCTGCTAGGTTTGTGGAGAACAGGATAAAATTCTGTAGATTTGGCAGGTTTAACAGTTGGTAACTTGTTAATACTGGACATAACTTTTGGGTAAGATTACAGAATTAATTTCTTAACTAGGTAAGAATTCATAGCATAGTTAATTCCATTTTATTTTGTGAAAGTAAGGTTTATCAACTTTCTCTCAAGGCTCGTGAAAGTAGCTTGTTCTATGTGACAGTCTCCCCCACCAAAAGCCCCTGTATACAGAAATGAAGTGTCACGTAAACTGGCAGTTCCACAGCAGTGCTTTCATCGTTTTTTGGAAGAGTATATAAAATCACTGTGGATAAAATTTAGCAATGGCACAAAAGTGGTAAGATGCTAAAAATCATGGGGAGGCACTGATTAGTCACTTAGTCAAGTGGAGTCTTTTCAACAATATGAATTTTAAATCAACAACATGTAAAGAAACAAATGCCAGAGGCGTTGGTGAACCAGGCCTAGGATTATGGTAGAGAAGCAACAGAATATGAGCTGTTTGCTGATTGCTATAGCTGTCAACGTAAACACATTCTTAGACATGTAAGATTGATATCAAGTTGAAATTTGATCAAAGCTTTAGGAGGTACCCATATGTTACGGTTTAGCACAATGGCTAACCTGCTTGCTCCCCCAAAAACAAAAGTTAGGGGAAAAGTATCACAGACAACTCAGGGTTGAGGTAAAGAGATGAGAGTTTAATATAACATGAGATACCGTAAGCACAATGCATAATTACCTTAGCTAATAATCTAATTAATCTAACAATATAATTCATTATTACCTTAGCTCAGCCTATTTGCAGAAAAAGTGCAGTGAAATACACAGGGAAAAAGAAACCAGCACAAACCAGAAAACCATAACCAGCAGCTACCCAACTCCCACTTATTCTGCCACCATGTCCCAGAGAAAAGCCAACACCCAAGAACCTGCAACCCAGAAACAAACAGTAAGCTTCCCTTGTTTCAATCTGAACTTCAAGCCCCATAATACTTTTCTCCAGTTATCAAAGCTGGTATGACTGTGGCATGGTTTGAATAACAGCAGAAGGTTCAATTCAATCCATGATACCATAATATAAAAGAGCATTGAAAAACTGGGAAGGATGTTCTATTCAGGAGTGAGAGAAGGAGTAACTGGTTTGCTGTCTACAACCTTCCTTAGGTCCTTAGGGAATGTTTTGTTTTTTGTTTTTTTTTAAATTAAAATAACCTATTTAATCTGGCAGGGAAGCATGTAGCAATTTTGAGTAGTAGGAAGATGACTCTGGACAAATTCAAGATAGAAATGAGGCACACATTTTGAGTAGTGAAAAATACTTAACGTGTCAAACAATTTACATAGGGACATGTCGAATTCTTCTTCATTGCTGAGATTGGAACATGGTATGTTTAAAACCAGTAAATTTTGTTTCAAATTGTGCAGAAATTATCATGGGAGGGTCTTTGGTCTGTGTTGTACGGCAGGTCAGACTAGATGATCATAATTGTTCCCTCCGGCCTTAGGATCTGTAAGTCTATGATCTTACTGCGATCTCCTTGTACAACCCACACAAGAAAATTCCTATGACTAGTATGGTCAGATTGCGTTCTGAGCAGGACTGCTGATACATCTGCATTGTTTGTGCAACCCACTATAGAAATGGACTTGTTTCTACCAGTCAGCATGTCTGTTTCCAGGTATCTGTCAAGCTTTTGGAGAGATTTTACAAGCAGCATTGAATTTTTATTGTTTTACTGTATCCTGATATAAAATAGTTCTTGTGAGATATCTTTTGTCTTGTAAACCAAAGTGGTAGGTAGATTAGAACTGTGATTATGTTGCCAAGATAAATTATTCTCTATAAGTTTTTTAATTGTATGCAATGAAATATTCTTTCTACTCTGTTGTGAAAAGGTTTGCAGTTTGCAGGGATACAAACAGAGAATTACCGTGATCAAGATGGTCATTTTCTTTGTGAACAAAGAAAAAATACTCTTGGATATGAAATGCAGAAAATTATTTTGAAGAAGTCATGTTCTCTCACTCCTATATGGCAACATTAATTTATGTGAACTGATAATAAGCGTTGAATAACTCATTCAGACACTGCTCTTGGCAATATTACCAGTGTAGTTATTAGACTAGGATGAATTCTCTGAAAGCTTTCCTCAAAGTATGAGACACCAACAGGTTGTCTTCTAATAAGAATCACTGCCTACCTTCCTTGTCCCCTGTAGTATTCTTTGGACATACACTATTGCAGCTTCTGATAGAGTCCTGGATGTTAGGACTCCTTTGAGTTTTCCATTAATACTGGCTTGGGTTTTGGTTAATTCGGTGGAGGTTAGGCACAGCAGCTTATAACAGGAACTTACACAGGAAATAACTGGTTGTTATTTTGAATGGATGAAATAGCATCTAAATACCTTCATAATGACTGAATTTAGGAAATACTGAGAAACTAAATGTAGAAGATTCAAAGATTATTTACTCTGTCCGACTCCCTTCTCCCAATTCCTGCCCTCAAAATGACTGTTAAGATTCCTTTGAAGTAAACTAATCACTGCCAATATTTGGATCTAAAAGAGAAGAGAGAGGTTTTGAATAGTTCCCTTTGAACAGTGTTATTTGGCCAGTCCTGTGTTGTAAAGGTGGCACAGTATGTTGCTGCGTGTTGAGTCCAATTTCAGATCTTCAGCTTTAGATCTCATTTCTGGGCATTCAAGAGGTGGGAGCACCACAGAGGTGGCAGTGTACCCAGGCTTGGAGAGGTTTGAACTTTCTATCACACTGTCTCAGTCAGGGTTTTCTTTCAGTCAAATGCTTATGGTGTTGGTGGCGAGCTGTTTCCCAATCTCTGCTGAAAGGAAGCTCACTCAGTGGAGTGGCCTTTCAGCAGAAAATGTAATGACTTCAAGGCTTAAAAATTCAGAATAGGAGTATGTTGTTGTACCCAATGCTTTAGACAGAAAAGTACTTTAGAAGTACAAAATATTACAGGTCTCTCCTCTGCTGTATTTTAACAGTCCTATACTGATTTTTACATATACTTACTGCTTGGAACAGCTCCTACATGTTTTTATCAATGTCAGTGCAGCTTACATTGTAAACTTCTCCCTGCAGAAAACAGTTATCTGGTGGTTGACATGAGGGCTCCATTGCTGAAACAATTTTTGATGGTGTCAGTTGATGTGCAATGCACACAATATGCTATCATTGGAATGTGAAGAAGTGTATAACTGTATTAAAGATTTCCATAAAAGCATGGGAGATGCTGAGGAAGAGCTTTCTACCTAAAAGAAGTGAAAACTCCAAAGTGAGAGTATTTAGCTTTATAAAGGCTGATAGTAGTTTTTCACTGGTCTGACTACTTCTTAGGCAACACTAGAAACATGTAAGGTGTCTCAGAGTTCACTGATGACTGTTGACTAACTGGTGGAACAGATGTCAGATTAACAGAAAACAGCTCAGAAGTACTGCAGTATGTACATGCTGTAAAACCAGCAGCAGTATTCGTCCATGTTCTGAGTGGCAGCACAGCTGTCAGAGTTTGCATGCTCTCAAACAGCCCTGCAGAAATGCGAACACAGAGCCAGCCAGTGTCTTTTCTCCCCTTGTTCCTACCCTGAAACACCTGCAAGGAGTGTGTGTGTTTGTGTGCTCAGACTCTCACCTGAGAACAGAGATGTCCAGACAGATGTGATCTGTCTCAGTTCAGTGATTATTGCATGTCAGTAGGAACTATTTATGAAAACACAGTCCCTACTTCTGTAGGGGTCAGAACTTATTTAGGAGTTTGAGGAAGATCAGAAGTTGCACTGAAAGGTCTAAATCTGATTTCTTCTGTTAAGCCATATGAAGTGTGGCCTAAAGCATGAGCCATGCAAATTGCTACCTCTTTGCTGAACACCTCATGTTTAAGGTGCTGCACTTTTCTCCTCCAAAAAGGTCAGTTAAGGTGGTTGATGTAAAGCTCTCATGTCTCACCTTTTAGATTTCGGATTACATTATGGATTTAGAATTTTCTCTGCTTGTAGTTTACTTCATCTGCATTTGAATTGCGGCACGTATCCAGAGACTTGATGGTCAGCAAGCCAGCTGACAGTCCTGTATGGCCACTGGAATGTTCTGATGTTGCATCTCATTAGTAAATTCCAGTGATCAGTGAGAGGAGCATCATCCCAAGTATTTAGCAGCTTTCCAGTTGGTGTGGTGAACTACATAATATTACCTGCATTTTGACTGTGGAGAAAGTTCTTGAAACAAATATTTCCAATATATCATTTGGAGAAGACTTGTCTTTGTCTTTTGGACCATTTGGGAAAAAAAAGCTGTGCAGAGAAAACAGTTTATTTTTCGTTTTCAGATCCCTCACAGAAATAATAGCCAATATTGATAGCTCACAGATCTTTCACATTCCTGTCACTTTTAGTGACGATTTCCACACTTCTTCCTTTAAAAGAAACTCTGCATTGGGAACAAGTTCTTAGCAAAAATTCAGATGTATATTTGCTTAGATGGATGTTCTTTTTGGATGGGTCTTTGGGAATATTTATTATATGTGGAGTATCTTTTACCTTTTCTAAAGTATAAGAACAATAAAAGTTTAGTGTGGACTTAAAATATATATTTAATTGATTAAAATAATCGTATATGTTTTAAAACTCTATTCAAGCTAGTCCTAGAAGAGAGCTTATGGTAGGTAAATTACACATTTTACTACTTGCGCATTAGAAATGCCATTAGTACAAATTTAAAGGACTGCAAACTCCAGTATATAATGCTAATTTCAAATACAGAAACTAAATATATTTTGTACTTTTTTATTACTCGATTTCTTTTTTATTTTATTGACTACTTTTTATTTTAACTATATGTTCTTACATGCTGCAATCATAATGTAGTGTAATGATATTAATATTTTATAGAATACGTATTTATAGTTCTTTATTTAGAAACAATGCAGTAGGTCTGCAGATCTTTGAATCCTTCTGGAATGGTGCCCTCCAAATAATGATAAATTACTTGTGCAGTATGCCATTTGCTAATTATATCCATGATTTACTGCAGAGCAAGACTTAAATCATTCATTTCACTCTTGCGTAACAGTGCCATAAAAATTTTAGGTTTAAAAATGGTTTCCATGTGTATAATTTAAACAAATTTTACAGCAATTGTATACACAAAATATTGCAACCATCCATTTGTTACATTCTTTCTCTCTCTTTTTTTTTTTTTAAACTTGTACTTTTAATGATTACTGTGGTTGAAATTGTTATGCTTCATTTTCATAATCATAGCTTTTAATTCTACAACGGTTTTCTACATGTTAGATTAAGAAAAAGATGGCTAATTGTGTGTAGATACCATGTCATTCCTGAATAGCCCCACATCCTGGAAACCCATGTTAGAAATACCTAGTTTATGGATTAGTCTTCAATTAAAAACATTTTTAAAAAAAAAATTATTATCTGTAAGATCTTCTTATTTTCAAGCAGCTAATGCTGATTTTTCTTTAGACCAAAGTACAGTTAACTCTTGTTCTTTATATTTTTCTCTTCATCCATACCTATAGGTGAGAAGCCTTACAAGTGTCCTCATTGTGATTATGCTGGTACTCAGTCTGCGTCACTCAAATACCACTTGGAACGGCACCATCGGGAGCGTCAGAATGGAGCAGGACCACTCTCTGGGCAGGCTGCAAGTCAAGAACACAAAGATGAGACATCAAGTAAAAGTTCCGTGTTTATTAGACCAGATATATTGAGAGGAGCCTTCAAGGGGCTTCCGGGTATTGATTTCCGAAGCGGCATGGTCTCGCAACAGTGGACGTCAGGAATACTGTCTTCTGGAGATCAGCAAGGACAAGCAAGTGGCATGTCATCTGAAGTATCTTCCGAAAATATGAAGGGTTCAGACATATCTTCCAAAGGAACACATTTCTCTGAGCTTGGCCGTGCTTACCAGAACGTGGTTGGGAATGGTGTCAATTTCCAAGGGTCTTTGCAAGCTTTCATGGACAACTTTGTCCTAAGTTCTTTGAAGAAAGAAAAAGAAATGAAGGATAAAGCTCTCTCGGATCCACTTTCAGCAAAAGCTCTGGGCTCAGATGGTGGTGAGGAAAAGATAAACAGCAAGTCCTCACAGAGAAAATCAGAAAAGTCACAATATGAACCTCTTGACTTATCTGTAAGGCCAGATGCAGCCTCCCTCCCAGGTTCATCTATTACTGTGCAAGACAATATTGCTTGGCATGGCTGCTTATTTTGTTCCTTTACAACTTCATCTATGGAACTAATGGCTCTGCACCTCCAGGCCAATCACTTGGGCAAGGCTAAACGTAAAGACAACATCATAGGGAACAACAAAGACCAATCTAGAGAAGCTTCAGCCTCAGTTAACAAAGTAAGCCTGCTCCCCTCTTCTGTGCAGCCCAGCAAGGAGGCAGTGGTTTCAACCATGCTGAGCCAGCTGGACTCAGCTTCTGAGAAAATGACCCAAGGACAAAATAAAGAGACCCTGGGAGAGCAAAAGAGTGCTGCCTGGCCCAGCCACATGGAATCCACTTTTTGTAATTTTACAACAGACTTCTATAAGCAGTTTGGTGTTTATCCTGGTGTTATTGGCACAGGAACACAAAATTCTTGCACCAGTAATGAATCTGAAATAAAAACACAGTCTGAAGATGACCCAAATGCTCTGCTCTCTGACTCTGTAAATAAAAGTGCTACTGATGACCTTTCTGACATAGCTTCATCTGAGGATATGGAATCTTCCAAGGAAGAAAACATTGAAGATGAGGACATTGACACAGAACCAGACATTATGAATAAGCAGTTGTCTGCCCTAAATAAAGAAAACAGTGAAGGAGGCGACAACATACAAAGTGCAGCCGCCTCACAGTCAACACAAGGGCTCCTATCGCCACTGCCACAAGCATCAGAAAAGCAGTGGCACAGTCAGAGTCTTCTGTCCTCCCATGAAACTGCACAAGGAGTGATGAAGCCCGAACATGTTCAGGGTCCCCAGGTCCTGGAGAAGCAGATGAACATGTTGTCAGTCCTAAGAGCTTACAGCTCTGATGGCTTAGCAGCCTTTAATGGACTTGCAAGTAGCACAGCAACTAGTGGATGTATCAAGAGACCTGACTTGTGTGGTAAGTTTTAGACTTTCTTTTGGACCATTTCAGAAAACACTTGTGCAGAATCATAAAGCTGCTCTTTCAATATACTTAGTCATGTTTGTTAGTAATACTTTTTTTTTTTTTTTTTTTTTTATTAATTTTTTTTTTTTTTTTTTTTTTAATGTTAAACCCTGTGGGCCAAATTCTAGTCTTATATGTGGTCTACTCCATTGAAATCAGCAGTGCTGCATGCATATACTTACACAGGATTTTAGAAAGAACCTGCTTTTTAAAACTAGAGTAGCGGCAATATAGACTCTCTGTGCTAGTGCCATCTGAAGAGGATCATTACTGCTTTAGCATACTCAAAGGAGGAAAAAGTTCTAAAACATTTACATGGTAACTTGCAAACTTTTCAGTATTTTGATATAAGTAAGAACCCGAGAAAAAACACTGGATGCTTTGCCAAGAAAACCTTGCTTTCTGTCTTTTCTTTTTTTTCTTTTTAATTTCATCAAACTGAGGTGTGTTCAGTTACCACAATATTAATGAAATCAAAGGCCAGGTGCATGGAATGTGTCTACCTGTGGTGAAGAGCCATTTCTTTTTCTCTCTTCTTTTAAAATTTTTGTTTGGTTTGGTTTCTTTCAATAGCACACATGCAGTAGTTGCCCCTGACCATTTTCACTATTGTAACCAGCAGTTGAACAAATTGTGATTTGCCTAATTAAGAATATGCCTCCAGGTAATTAAAATAAACACACCAAACAACAAAGCAACCTTTTACCCTTATTATATTTGATAAAAATGAAAGTTAAATCTATTTGGAGCAAATAAGAATTTGGTTTTTTTCAATTTATCTCCTATTTTTGTCAGCATAGTTCTTCTTTTGAAAGAGGTTTTAGAGTGTAAATCCTTTGAAAACCAGTATCACTTTAAAAAGCAGAGTCAGCAAAGGACACAAAAACTTCT
>VWZI01002903.1:431321-467349 GCA_013396835.1 Psilopogon haemacephalus | reverse complement strand
ATATATAATGTGATCTACATTTATAAAGCCTGACAATTTACCCTGGTTACCAAGTTAAAGTTAGTGGGAGTTTTACTAGAGTTTACCGGGATAATGTAAGTGCTTAAAGCTATAACATTTTGTTCAGGCCCCTCTCTGCTTTTCTAAGTGCTCTGATAAAAAAAGTCTGATTTCTCCTTACAAAGTTCATCTCACTTGTATTATTAGAGCATTATGGCTTCACAATATTGCCATTACTTAAACTGAATTATCAACCCAAGTACCAGGATGGCCTTACTTGTACTAAGAACCAAATCAGATAGTTGCAGATGTTTCCAGTTCCTTTCAAAATCAGCAGCTGCATTACTGATATTTTTTAAAATAGTTGACCGTGGATTTAATTTGCAGCTGATAAAGTCTTGTTTGAATTTTTTTTTCCTCTCTCCATTTGTGGAGTACAATCAATCTATTACAAAATTAAAAAAAAAACAACAAACCAAAAACCAGCAGAGAAATTGCTTTCTAAACAAACAAGTGGGGGGAAAGAATGAAATGTAAGATGTGTTACTTTGTACAAAGCATCTTTATACTTCTTCCCAGACATAAGATTTTTAAAACAAAACAAAAAAATCCAACCCTCTAACATTATTATTGAAATGAGGTCATGTTACTTCCATTAGTTTTTCGTTTCATCTTCCAGTCAGTTCAACAGACATTTTATGATGGCTTGAGTTTATATGATTTTAAAGACCATATCTCTTTCACAAGCTCTGCCCAGTGATAATGGATTTGGTATGAAGAGAAAAAAACCAAAAAAACAACAGAAGCTTGTCTGTTCTAGTTTTTATGCCTTTTTTCAATGGAAAAATGCAGTGCAACTCCTCCTTTCTCTCCCCCCCAAAATAGCTTTTAAAATTTCTTCACTGACACTCTATTGAATATTTGCAGAATAAAAGTATTCAAGTTGACTATTTAAATATTCATTTCTTGTTTCTTGATATATCATGGCAGAACTGGATGAGCATAAACATGCTCTGGGTCAGTATGAGTTGGTTGGCTTGGACATGGCCCACTTGAAAGTAGTGTTTCTGGGAAGTTTTCATTTTCTCAGTGGCATTTTATACTGTGAAATCACCCTTCATCTATCTGTACTACTGCAGGGAAATCTCACCTGATGTTTCTGTACTTGCAGATTAGCTATCAGGAGCACCCTGTTCCTTTATTAGCCTTCCTTCCCTCTTGCACAAAGCCTGTCGCAGTTAGTCATGGTTCCTTTTGTCTCTTCTACTGCCTGAGAGATCAGAAAACTTGAGACCTACCTTTAGTGTCCAATTCCAGGGCATGGTTCCTGTGTTGCTTTGAATTTTGGGACAGTCTGTGTGTTTGCCTTTCTTTTTAGCAGCCAATGATGTGTGGGTTGTTGACATCTCAAGAGAACACCGATACACTTGATACAGTCCTTGCACAATCAGGAGTGTGGTGCTCTTTCTACAGTCAGAATATAGTGGGATTAAAAATGAAATAAAATATCTCAGTTAGCTCAGTTAGCTGAGATTGCATCTTTGATTGGCCACATTAATTGAGTTAAATTTCTGGCTGCAATAAAAACAAGCTGGGATTTTCAGTGATCCATGTGGATCATTTTTAGTTGGCAGATTTTACTTGAAGATAATAGGTCAATTTTTAAGCACAAATATTGGAACGAGAAGGGCTTAATTTCTAGACAATGCCACCAACTCATACTGTTGTTTTGGAAAGTCACCACACATAGTGGAGAAACAGTCCTCAGTTTCCCTGTGTGTTCAGTGAGAGAGATAGATGATGTACACATAATTCATTTATGCTCCTTTCATACTTCTGGCTGTAGGGATGAAAGACACAGTTAGGAAGGAACCATAATTACTGCATAATACAGAAATTTCAGTGTCAAAATGCTGCTGAAAAAAATCCTATTTTTTTGGTAATATTTCATCCTATATAGCAGAATAAGAAGAGACAAGAAGAAAAAAAAAAAAACCATTGATGAGTTTAGAGTTACTCCTGACCTGCACTTGGGTTTGGAGTCTACATCCACCATGCCTTTTCTTTGCTGCTTGGCAGCCAGTGTGGAGGGAGAGCCCAGGCCAACGGCTCTGTGTCTTGGTAGCTGTCTTGAACATCCGAACATCTTTGTATTCTGGTTTCAGAGCTCTTGTTCATTCAAGAAGTTATATTTGGAGGTTCTGGACCTACTTGGTATTTAACTTCTGGAAGATCTGTTTTCCTTTCAACTTACACTCTTCTCCTCTTCTTGTCTTTCTGTATACATGTAGTTGTACTGCAATAATGGTCTGCCTCCTGCTCCAAGTCATTAATTTACATGTGATTTGCACAGCATCTATTTATGACAAGACTCTTTTAATTCTCTCTCTCCTCTTCTCTAAATTTTTCTACTTTGTGGCTAAGATGGTAAAATGTTCTTGCTTGCATTTTCTGCTTGGGAGGTACTTAGGCTTTCAAAGGAGGGCTGGTGGGCCAGAGATAGTCCTGGACATTAACTGGCCACTTAATGGGTTAGTGCTACCGAATCCACACTTAATGATGTCCAAAAGTATTCGTTCTGTGTTATCTCTATAAATCTAATTTGCTTCCATTCATGCTTGCTTTCCTCTGCAATTAGTGCTGTTTTCTCCTGCATAGGCTCCACCCCATTATCACTTATTTCACTGTATGAAAACAGGGCAGCACCCTTCTGATGTGTGCATAGCAGCTTTGGAGTTAGTGTCCTGCAAATAGCTGAGCACTTTCAGTTTCCTTTGAAGCAGAAACATTGCACAGAATTATTAAAATGTTCATCATTGTAACTTTCTGAAATACCTTCCAAATGTGGAACCGCAGCACAGACAAGAGGGCTGGGCAAGGGGAAGATCGATTGTGGCAGATTATTACAGCTTTGTTGTCACATAATTATAGTGCTCTACCCCAATGTTTAAATAGTGAATTTTGTTGTTGTAAATTGTTTATTGCCACAGGTGTCAAACCCCAAAAGATTATAATGCTAACCCTTTCAGAACTACCACCAACACATAAAATACAGAAAGAGATTTTTGTTTGTGGTGGCTTCACTGGAATCCTTATTGCAGCAGCTCTTTTAAACTGTACAATCTATATTAAATCAAAGCAAAAGACATGTTGTATCTAAGCTGTAGGACAGCTATGAGGCAAGGGAAGGTCATCCTATGGCAGCAAATTGTAAGACTCTTGTCCATCTGAAGTGTCTTGTAATGCACTTAAGTACATTTTGTTCTGATCTGCAGTTCAAAGAGTAACCAGAATATTCTTTTCCTTCAAGGCAGAATGAAATGATATGGAAGTTTTACTGCAGACTTTTCTTTACCCCATTATGATGATTTCGAAGAGGTTTCGTTAGTTTGAGTTAGGAGGTCCAAGGCCTGCTTTTAGTGTATGAACTGTACTGCTGAACGAGAGATTAGCACCTCAGCCCCACGCCTGGGTTTCAGCCACGCTTCTGGATGTCGCAGTGCCATTTGCATGGCAATATCAAACCAAACTCATATGGCTTGCTTCCTTTTTTTAATTAACTGGGAATGCCAGTGATCCAGTGAAGTTTGTGTTGCTGGATAAAAGGGCTGGTCTGTGAATAGCATTGTATTTGCCAAATGGTTCACTAGTCATTTCAGTACAAACAAATGGATGGTGTCTGTAAGTCTGCAAACACTGTTGACATTTAGCCTTGTTTATGTTACTTTCCTTTTGCTGCATATTTTTGGCTAGAAAAGATACTGTCTGAATCAACATTGACTTCCTAAGCAGGAGCTAAAGACCCAGTCTTGCATCTCTCATTCTTGATGAGTGGGACTACTTACATGACTAAGGATTGCAGAATCAGGTCCTACGTTTCTTTGACTTTAAATTGCATTGCTATATTCATGTAATTTAATTTGATTGTATTTTGTTGTATCAGATGTCGTTCAGGTGATAAGCTTGGTATCACTGATTTGTTTACTGTTGAAAACGATTTTTTCTTACCATTTCTCATATTGCAGTTTAACATTCCCATCCCGTTTATGTTTCTGGAAATTAACCCCTAAAATATCTGATGCAGCTAAGTGCTGAGTACCTTCTATTCCCAGTGAAACTAGAGGCATTCAGTCCCTCCTAACACTGGATCTGAAAGGAGGATTGTGTTTGCAAAAGGAGGCCTTGGTATGTGCCTTGATTTCAGACATCAGTGACCAGCCGCAACAAGGCAAATCCCTAGCACAGAAAGGCTTTTCTTTTCTTTGCAGAGGCAAAATAATGATGTAAGCTTAGAGAGCTGTATGATTTTACTCTTAAGTTTCATCTCCCAAACAATGTATTCTTACTGTTTTTGTCATATCCAGGTCAATCTTCAATTATAATTTAGAATTAGGCAGAAGCATAGAGATGTTTCCAGGTCTTTCCAAAGTGAGACAATGCTCTGGTTTGTGTTTTGGTTCAGGAGTATATATTCTTGTGTCTGAGGTATAGTATTTCCTATAACTACTCATAAACATGAACAATTTAGACATCCTTGTAAGTCAAAACTAAGTGTATGGTTAATACCTATTATGAGGCAAATTTTAAACAATTAATTTGACAGCAATTATAATTTTATGTCATGAGCTTTCAGAAATAAATAACCAAATTCATCTTTGTAATCTAAGGAATTTAGGATATCTTTATGCAGAGATGACCTTGTTATGCACAGTACCACATATCTGGAAATTCTGAGGTTTGCTCCCACCTATCTAGATACCTGTAGTACCAGGGATAAATAATTACCTGAGGCTTATTAATGGTTCCAGCAAACAAACAAACAAAATATATACCTTAAGTGTAAGCATTAATATATGTGTACACAATACATCCAAAATATATAACAAAACACCATGATAGTACAAAAATAGAGGTCCTGAATATGTTCTGTTATTTATGTGTTTGGCAAGCTTAGGGAATGGACTTTAGTACGAGTGAAAATTCTCTTAACGTTTTTAAGGTTATTTATTGTCATTTCTATTTGAGTTTTTAATGGTCCTGTATTTTGTAATGCTTTAGCAGGAAAAAAAAAATACTGTAGTTATCTTTTTTCATATTCTTTAAGCAATATTTCTAGCTTAATATATTGTGCCAGATTTTCCAATATTAACCAAGAAAGACAGTGAAATTCAGTGAACAGCACTCTGACATCCACAATTTAAAACCTGTGATTGAAGTGAAATGTGTAAACTTCTAGTGGGTTATCCTGTGCTTTGGAATAGAGTATTGTTGGAAGTAATTAGAAAATATATTAAGGTTTCCTGGTAATGAAGGTATGTAAGTTTTAATAATTGTTGCTTTCTGAATAAGTGTCAAACTATATCTTTAAATGTATATGGAGTTACAAGTTAGGTCACTTCTGAATGGAATGTAAAACAATACTAAAATGCTTCAATAACTTATCTCAGTGTTGCTAATAAAACAAAAGCTGTTAACCATTAGTGCAGTTTTGAGTCATTTTGTTAATTCACTCAAGAAAACTCTTGAGAAACTGTTGTACCTGTTGGTAGACCAAAGACCGCTCATGCAATCCACAGTTGTTTGGTGCTTTGCGAGGCAAACTCTGCAGAGCTGCTTGTTGGCTTTGTAAAGGAGATTTGCTAAAAATGCAGTCTTCTAAGTCTTTAGAACATTGCCATGTATAGTTAAGCAGGTACAGAAGATGGGGGGAAGGGTGGACATTAGACTTGTTTCCTCTTACACAGAAGAGAGCTTGGGAGTGGCATGGGACCTGTTTCTCCTCTGTCACTGTTAAAATCCAGCTGAAATTTTTGTGGAGGCCACTGGGTTAAAAATGAAAAATCTGTGATGGATTAAGTGTGTAAGTGTTAGTGCCTGGGTGCTTGGCTAGGGTGAGATGCATATTTGGGTCCCATTTTGCAGCTGGAACTATAGTCTTAGTGAGTCATGTGTATATGATGTCTTTCCCAGAGGAGAAATACCAGGAGCATACAGCCCATGGATGATCTTTCTTGCCTAGCCTTACCTAGTTCCAGTCCTCAATACTGCGGATGGCACTGAACTTTCCTCTCTGTTTCCCATGGAAAGAATATGTGATCAGCATCCTAAGACTAGCCTCCCTCCTCAGATCCAGGTATGATGCACCTGAGATAAAGCAAGCATAGGATAACAAGAAGCCCGTTGTGTAGGTCCCAGCAGTATCTGGCAAGTCCATGGGCAGGGCCTGTAGTTCAGTGCGCTGCTGAGTATGCAATGGAAGCTAAAGCAAAGCCATGACCAGGGCTCCCTGTGTTACATCTTCATTAATGCTGTCAGTTTTGAATAGCATATTGGTACTTTTTATTTATTCCACCAAAACACCATGAGTCAGGACCTGACATTTTACTGTTCTGTGTCATACTGAGAAAAATCTGTAGTTCAGCAGTAGGACAATTATATTATTTTGGAAGGGCTAGAAATAATACAGCATTTGTGAGGCAACTGTAACATTTATCCAGACTCAGTGTGAGACTGTTCTTCCTTTTGTTTGGAGAGCACTTCCAAAAAAGTATCAACTAGGAGCAAAGGAAAAAAAAAAGACAAGAAAAAGTGGCAATTTATGAATCCATTTAACCCCCATAGGGTGTTATCTCATCTTATGTAATACCACTGGCTGTTACATGCCTAAACTTCTATGCAGTGGGCTGTGAATATAGTCCTTATTGTCCTGTGGGCAATATGACTAAGGAAAAAAGATCTCTGTGATACAATGGGGCATTTGTCTGAACAGTGCACCCTAAGGTCCATAACATCAAATCTAAAGTTGTAATTATACAGCTGCAGTCACACCACTCAAGTGAAGGCTGTGTCAGCACTTATACAAGAAATCCTATTTTCAAGGGTTTATGAGTCATTTTCAAAAAAACATTTCTCACTAAACAATTGTTCTGGTTGCTCCAATGCAATGTCTAGGTACAGTCCTTTCCCCAGTAGGATGTGGTCATGTCTTTTACAATATGCCCTGGCTTAACTTGGCAGTTAATTTTGCTGATGAATGTATCTTTACCTAGCTGGGAAATTACTTAGAATGTTGGAGGGGTTGTTAATTTTTATTAATGTTAAAACATAAACTAGTGGGAAAAAGAACAGGGTGGGTAAGGTGTCTTCTCTCTCAAGGATAGTAATAGGTTAAACTCCTCTTTCTCAGAGATTATAAAATTAGGATTTGTTTCCCAGTTTGCCATTGCCAGTGTTGATCTAAGCTTTCTGATCTGAACACTTCCCTTAGAAGACTCAGTCGCCCTTTTACTGTTTGAGATGCCTTGACACTGAGCCTTTCAAACTTACAGTGACTTTTATTGCCATTCAAAGCAGCCACACGTTTGCTGGCAGGGAGTGAACAGGAAAGAGCTTTATTTACAACACCACCACAGAGGTGAACTAGGAGCACTACGCATCCCTCCCACACACATGAAAATGGAATCGAGACCAAATACCAGAAACCACCACTTTCCTGCTATATGAAATTTCTAGATAGGTGTGCCGGATGCAAGCGACTTCAGCTCCCTGCCTGGAGCGCTGCCATTTACAAGCAGGTGTTCCTGAAGCCACCCCCACGTCAGGCATTTGCACCCAAGCCTGCCCCATTGTCTGTGGAGTGAGACGCAGGCCAGCAAGTTTCTTTAAGCCGATCTCCTCTGATCAGAGGCATCTGTAGAGCCATTGCCTGCATAGAACAGCCATTGTTCAGCTTGCAGAGCAACAGTGGGGTAGAAAATAGCATGCCATGCTGGGGATCAGAGAGGGAATTGTTCCTTAATTATCTCTTACTGAAGGAAAAACCCAAGGCATATCCCGATACGTGCCATGATGCTGGCGAACAGGAGTCTTTTAAGTGTGATTTGGGGAGGGGGGCTCACATTCAGAGCTAGCAGCCCTTGCTCCTCCTGCAGGTCTACCTGTGATTCACTCACTGACCATGGGGAAAAAAATTAAGTTTTCCACTTTGGGTCCTCCATTGTGAAACGGAAAATAATAGTATTTATCTCCCTGGTAGGAGTGCTGTGAGGGTAAATGAATTAATTAATGTTTGTAAAGGGCTTTGAAGATGAAGAACGTTATAGAAGTCCTCGGTGTATAAATGCTTCCTTCTCTGATATAACTACAGTAAGCTATAAAAATTTATTGATGAAAATAAATGCGCATTGAAAACATGTGTTGGGTGTGTATGTCCTTTCAGCATCCCAGCAGTGTTTGTGAGCCCAGCTCCCTGAGCGGCCATCCCAGGGCTCACACCTGCCTTCAGCCTCTCCCTGCGCCCAGCAGCCAGTGCTGGGGGGCTCTCGGCACCTGGAGAGGAGCTTTGCCACATTTTGGCTATGAATTTAGACTCTTCAGAGTGCCAGCTGGGTTGTGGTGCTGTTTTTGACCACCGCTGCAACCTGCCAGCCCCAGGCGCGCTGTGGAGCCCTGCAGCACCGCAGCCCCAGGCAGGCCAAGGCTCAGCAGTGTGTCCGCTGGGTTGCTGGGCCCACAGCCCAGCCTGCAGGGCCTCCTGCGCCTGAGCAAGCAGGCCCATGGCGGGACCGAGGACCTGCCTCGCTGTCTTGTCACAGTTTGTCCTCCCATTTTGAGCTTCAGCGAGGTGCCCAGTGCTCAGTATCCGCAGTGCTCGGCGAGTCCCAGCATTCCTGTTCACACTCGGTGACCTGGTGCCTGGACTGGCTGTTGTCTGGTCTTAAATTGGATGGCAGTGGCTTCAGTTCGCTACTTGTCAGGTAAATTTTTTATTGCTTGCCTTTTCAACATTATCATCTGAAATTAGTCCTTGCTGCTTTACCTTTTTTTTTTTTTCCCTTAATTTTTTTTTTTTTTAAAGCCAGCAAGTGCATTTGATCCCCAACAGCTCATGTGTAACAAGGCAAATTAAGAAGATACAGGAAAGAGAAAACACCACTTAAGCCATATAGAGATGTGACATTTATGAAGAGAGACATATGAGAAAAGGTTTGTGCACTGAAATGAACAGGTGAAAGATGAAATTCAGGATTTCTCAGGTGCAATCCTCTGTTCACAGCTGCCATATAGATCAGTTTATGTACCTTATGAGAAAGGACTATATTAGCCCTAATTGTGTCTTTTCACTTGCCCCTTTGCACAGCTAACCCCCTTCTGGTCTGTGCATTTGGTTTACATTTAAATCCTTTCAAATCTTCCTGGCAAACTGGTTGCTGGTTTGTCCTACCAGTTGGAGTGCAGGAGAGCACAGTACGCTGCTCCTGGGGATGTGGGCACTGGGGTAGAGGCTGATGAGCCCTGGGCCCTACTCCCTGCTGTGGGCAGCTGAGGGCTCTGCTCTCCCTGCTGAGAGTTTAAAGAGGGTGACAGCTTTTGCCCAGCACAGTATACTCCAGTGCCATGTTCACCCAGATGCCAAAAACCCCAAGATATATCACCAGACATCCCCAAACTTTGACCTCCTCCTGGTGGGGCTGCTGATTTTTCCATCCCCTAGCACAAGAACTATTTAATAACACAAAGGCTTATGAGTGTATTTACTAGTGGTTATATAACTGTGTTGGGGCAGGGGGGAAAAAAATCACGAAAACCTAACAAACAGGAAACCTTTCCCAAAGGATAGAGGTGGGAATCCTGTTAACATGATGAGTCCCTCTTTAGTTGCCAAGATGATTGACAGCTGGATGAATTTAGAAGATGAAAACCAAGCCATGGGGGACAGAGCAGGGAGGGGAGGAGGCCAATCAGTTGAATAAAAAACTGAGCGTCAGTGCTGGGGAAGGAGAAAACCAGCACTCCCACTAGAAAAATCCTCACCCTCTGCTCTCCTACTGTTTGTTTGGGGAAAATGCTGCAGCTTAATCAGAATTATTTACAAGATAATAGTCCATTGTTTGTAGTAAGACAGATGCTGTCTGTGGGAATTTGGTGGTTTATGCTCTATGCATTACAGTGCCATTGCTGTGTACAGATGGGATCACAGTGGTATTGTTGTTATCCACTTTTTGGAAATTTGGAGGATCCTTAAATAGAAAAAGAAAGAGTTTTCTCAGGCCAAGAACTGAGATTTCTCTTAAGGCAGAATTGTCATATGTGGAAAAAGAAGTGGACATTGTGGAAGCACTTTGCTGAGACCTGTATATAGTATGAAGGGTCCCTAGGCTGCCTTGGTGGTGGTGGGCATTAATTCAACACGTAGATGGATCCTGCGTCTTTCCAAAGGTGAGGAGACGTGTTCTGGTGGAGTATGCTGGTGTGCTCCCTCCTTTGCTGGTGGCTTGCAGAGTTGTTTAGAAGGTGCTTTGAAAGCTACGCAAGCATGTCTGTGCAAGAGTAGGGTAATTCCCATTGATAAATCATCCTCTGGTTGTGTGACTGCAGTGTGTGGTGTTTGCTGCTATCCTCCCCACTCTGCAAGCAAAACACTGACCACTTCTGTTTCACCTGAAACCTTTCCTTACTGGTTTTTTGGGTGAAGCTGTGGGAAAAGATAACTAGCTTGTCACTAGGTTCATACTGAAAAGTACCTACTAAAAACACAAAAAGAAAACTGTCTAGAAGATAAAATTAATTTTAAAATGTGTTTAATTCCATCAGGAATTATTTCCATAAACATCCCCTTCTGTCCAAGCAGAAAATTCAATGTGGAGGCCTAGAGCCTGGCAAAGGGGAAAAGACTATGATATCTAGGTGGGTGACCCTAAGAATTGCTGCATCCAGGAAGAGCAGAGAGCTCTGCTGAGGCCAGTGCAGACAGCTTTCTCCATCAGCATGTCCATCTCACTTTCTGCCTGGCTCTGTCTCAGCAAAGCTTGGGGGACAGAAGCACCCACAGCACCTTCAGGTGTCTGTGGGATGAGAGGATAAGGTCAGTGCCATGCAAAGCTTTGCAGTGCACTGTTTGTCTCAGGAGCAAATCCTACCTTGCCTTTTCAGCTCCAACCACAGAAGCCTGTGAGATGAGCAGTTCCTCCATGGGTCACTGTGCCTGGGAGCATGACCTGCAAGCAAGGTGCAGGATAAGGGGTGGAAGGGTGTCTGGGTGGGTGTGGGTGTATATGTGTGTGTGTGTGCATGCATCCTCTCTGAAAAGATCTGCTTTTGGTGTGCAATAGCTCACATATTACCTCAGCAGAGACCAGTGTGCACCAAAGGCAAGCAAGAGACGGCAAGTCACCAGAAAGGCTCCAGAGGGGATTTTGAGCATCCACGTCTGGTATCCCAAGATCCATTAGCTTTCAGGTAAAACAGAAAACATCATCTTTTCTGTGTGCAAGATAATTAAGCTGTCTCTTCATCACTGCAAAATACCTGAGTTTCCCCAGAGAAAGCAGAGGGCCCAGGTACAGGGAATGAGAAAGGGAAGGGCAAGGAATGCCTGATTGGCAGTTTTTGGGGTCTGTGCAGCTGTTGGAAATGGGTTTCCAACATCAGCATGTTCTCTTCTGGGTTGGATCCCTCAAAATGAATGGTGGGAGGAAGCCTTTCTCTGGGTTAAGTGTGCTGCTAGGGATGGAACAAATATTAGATCATGAGTGGAAACAGTTTTGCCTAAGAAGAGGGATCTCCTCTGGCTTCTGTGAAATAGAGCTTTCCAAGAATGCCCTCAAAGGGTTAGACTGGCACAGGCACTTGCCATTCCTGAGTGATTGCATTTTCCCTAAATGTCTCCAGTGGGGTCTGTCCAGGGAGCTCCAAGATTTTTCCTCCAAGTCAGCATTTATTTGCAAAATCTTAATTTTGTATTTCCTGACATTTAAACTTTTCAGCCCAATGTTCTAAAAAAGATTCTGTCCTTCTGTCTAAATAAAGCCTTGTTCTAATGAGGACATCATCCATCTCTCAAGATGGAGTTGTAACGACTTCCAGCCTAAGTGTAATTTTAGCTAGGCTCCCTTTCCCACCCTCTTCTCCCCACAGCTTTTTTGCTTGGGGTGTCAATTATGTCTTTTGGACCAAAGCTGTGCAGAATTTCATTTTGGGTGAAGTGACTGAGCTATTGTATGAGCCTCTGCTTTCTCTCTGAAAAGGGGGATTTTACTTGCTCCCAGTTGTACGTTCACTGCCTGCCTATTTGCGATTTCTGTTCATAAGGCTGTGGGTTTCCGTGCCAGTGATTTTTCTGTTTGAGTTATTGGAGTAGGGAGGTTGTGGGAGCATGCCAGTGTCAAAGGTTGTCACTCGAATGATAATTAATAACATTATCAGACTGATTATGTGTTTAGATGTCCAGAATCAGGAGTGAATTGAACTTGCTAAATTTAATTCCTACCTCTGGATATCTGGCGGTTTCGGGTGGCTGGAAGACCAGCGGGCTCACCAGTCTCGTATTTGCATGAAGGACAACACTAGGAATTTGAAAGGGCAACAACTAACAAGAAGAGCTGAAATTCTGGGCTTCTGGTGTTCATGGGGCTTCTCCTGCAGCACCATGGCTCTGCGAGCTCTCATCAGGCTGGAGAATGAGTGGATGGGGTGCAGGATAATGTTTACAGACCCTGGCTTCACTCTGCCAGCCGCTGACTGAAACGCGGAGGCATTGGAGATTGGAGATGGTGTCTTTAAAGGTCCCAAAGAGCGCTTCACATGTGGCTTATTGCCTCTGTCAGAGGCAGGAGAGCTAGGTCCCACCTCAGTGGGTGGGATCTGAACTCATGCTTTCAGAGGTCAATAACAGGGTTTTTAGACCTTTGTGCCTCTCAGTCCCTTATAGCCAGACCTTTTCTGTTAAAACTGTTTGAATTACAAACCAGTAATAAAAGGATCATATGTGTTTCCCACTGAACAGGTTCTTTAAGGCTATTATGATAATTAAAAACATATGGTGCCTACACGAGTCAGAGGGAAACCACAGATGTACAAATTAGGTATTATATAAGGTTTTTCTTTTTTTGCCCTTGCAGAAACAACAAGCCAAGGAAGTACAAAGAGATAAAAAATGGGTTTTTTTGGGTTTTTTTTTTGAGATGGAAGTTAGCATTTTGGATTTTTAGTCGTGCAATATGTAAGCCTCCTTTCTTACACATAATCAGAGCAAACTATTTCTGATACACAGGAAGGAAAAACCAGTAGCTAAGACTGCAGTATTTATGGAAGGAATAAGGAAACACTTTGTTTCATACAAGTTATTGGAGACCAGGAAACCTTTTGCATTTTTTATGATGTTTCCCTGCACAGACACAAAGGATTATATTTATTAAATATTGAATTATATTGAAATTGGATTGATGCAGCCAAAGAAGGACATTTCTATGCATTCCATTTTTTCTCCTTTTAAAAAAGGGAAATGCACTAATATTGATTGCAGTACAAGTAGTCATTTGTTTTAATTTAAAAATATAGGATTGATTTTGAGAAGGTGATAAATACTGCTAATAAAAAAATTCAAAATGGGGATTTATAATGATTCTCTGTTAAGTCAATGGTTTAGTGAGGCTAACTTATAATAAAAGCAGCGACGTGCTGAACTATCCATAGCTAATGGGTTATTTGCCATTTGCTGGCACTGCAAACTTTCCTTGGTTTGTTGGGTCCTGTTATAGAAGGTAAAATTTATGTTGTCTAATGCTCCTCACTCCTCATTTTGTCTTTCTTTGATAAAGCTGGGCAGTTTCTGTGATAAAACTGGGCAGCTGAGTTTCTGCTGGCCAGCCATTTAGAATCATAGAATTATAGAATGGTTTAGGTTGGAAGAGACCTCAAAGATCATGCAGTTCCAACCCCCCTGTGCCATAGGCAGGGACACCTCCCACTAGATCAGGACGCTCAAGACCTCATCCAGCCTGACCTTGAACATATCCAAGGAGGGAGCAGCCACAACCTCCCTGGGCAACCCGTTCCAGTGTCTCGCCACCCTCACTGTGAAGAACTTCCTCCTAACATCTAGTTTAAATCTCCCCTCTGCCAGTTTAAACCCATTACCCCTCGTACTGTCATTACAAGACCTTGTGAACAGTCCCTCCCCAGCCCTCTTGTAGGCCCCCTTCAGATACTGGAAGGNAGGGGAGAATCCCCTCCCTTGCCCTGCTGGCAACGCTTCTCTTAATGCAGCCCAGGACATAGTTGGCTGTCTGGGCCGCATGTGCACACTGTCGGCTCATGTTGAGCTTCTCATCCACCCAGACTCCCAGGTATTTGCCAGCCCTTGCTGCAGTCAGCTGGTGGGACTCAGACCAGAGGACACTGTGTCCTGTCCTTGGCAGTGTCATTCTTGGGCAGGTAGCCTGTATCTGCAGTGGGGATCTCATCCTAAGGTGCAGCTGAGTTCTTGGAGGCCTTCTGCTGTGTTCACTTAGGTTCCATTCTGTCTTTTAGCAGAAAGTAAACAACTGTGGGTTTTGCTTCTTTTTTTTTCCCCAAAATAAATTTTTAGAAGAAAAAAAAAAAAAAAAAATCTGGGGGAAGAGGAGTGGGAGAAGCCTGATGCTAATACTCCAAGTTTGCAGGAGTGGTGGCTGAGCAGGCACTTCTGAAGAGAGGCTTTTCTTTTATTGAGTGATAGCAAACTCCATGTTATTTCACATGTAGGTATTACCATTTTAACTTTTGCTGAGGTAAAATAACACCTTGTCACTCAGTGCAAATACCAATCACAAAATGAATTAATTGTAATAACTGTTGTCAACAGAACAAAAGACTTGTTGCTTTCCTAAGCAGATTTTGGTGCCACTGATAACTATATACAGAGGTTCCCATTGGGCTCATTCAGTGTAGGTAGTCAGAACATAATTTCATCTGTCTTTCTCTATTCTTTGTTAAAATAATCTCAGAAATTGAGTTAAAACCCTGTATTTTTCCCCATATTGCTAAGTATACACTTCTCCAGTGCTTACAATATTTTTCCCTAAACATTTTTACTAGTTAACTTTTTTTTTTTTTTGTGTGTGTGTGGTGAATTTATTAAAAAATTAACAAGCTTATAACAGTCTGCAAAATCTGTTTATACACCTTATGCCATGTCAGAGAAAGTGTGGGTAGCTTTTTTGGCTAAACAAAACTGACTTTTGCTAATGTTACTTCTTTAGCCAGTCATCTTTATCCAAAGTGAACAGTCCTATCCCAATAGATGGGTGAAGTTTCATTTGAAAAGGGGGGAAGAGGGAAAAAAAAAGCCAAGAAAAGCAAAATTCTTCATACTTGTGCTAACCACAAATTTATTCAAGCGAAGTTTGGGGTGAGGGGGAGAACTAATTAGCTAATTTCACAAAGGAGCCTCAGTACAGCAGGAATCAGTGCCAATATGCTATACTCATTTTGCATGGCTGTTTAGCTTAATAATCAAAAATACTATGGCATATCCTTTATATTTCACTGCAAATGCTGTGTATTTTCTTAAAGAGACATGCAGCCTTGGACAGTCATAGAGACCACTGCCAGCAGAATAAAAATAGTCATCAAAACTGACCCATAGAGGAATCAAAGGTCCATCTTGCATCCTTATTTGACAGAGTATGTATTTTAGATTGCCTCTCCCCACTTCCCTTTCAAAGCATACCAACAGGCTTCAGTACTCCCTGCCCTCCTGGGGAGCAGAATCACAAACTCAGATAAAATACATGGAAAATTAATTATCCATGCATCTTCTCCCTGAAATAAAAAGCCAGAAAACAGGAAAACATCCCATGTCAAAATCTGTCTGGAGAAGGCTCCCTTGCCTGTGGCTGGAGCAAAGGGCTGAGAGGGTAACAACACACCAGTGGAGCAGCCCTGCATCATTGCCTGAGCTTAGGGTTCCTGCTGCTCTCATCTCTTGCTTGATTAAACCGGGATGCATTGCTGCCACAGTATCTTTGCAAGAGATCAAGAAGCACCTTGGAACCACAGCAAGACACTGCTGAATTCTGTTTGGGGAGGGGACTGGAGAGTCAGGAGTCCCATGTAGCCATTTGCTGGGCTTTGTAGCAGGTAGTGATATTGCCATGCTGCCTTAACACAGGCAATTTCTTTGCTTTCCCCTCATACCCTTTGCTGTCAGTAACATTTGGTCTGTCTTGTTGGTAACTACTGTGCCTTCAGCCACCAGTTGACCCAATGTTCCTGCTGCTGTAGGACCTTGCTTTTCACATGGCCTGTGGAATGGTGACTCCACAGCTGCAGTAGAGCATCCCTCTGTTGTAGCACAGCCCCATAGTGCTGGGGGAAGGACCAGCAGGTGACAGCTACAGCACATCGGTCCTCACACTCTGCTTGGAGTGGCAGAGGGGACTGGAATAGCCATGACAATGCAGTTGTGCTGGAGTTTGAATGCTTTTACTTCAGCAGCCTTAGGCCAAGGCTCTGATTGTTCTTGCATGGATGCACAAGGACCTGGGGAGGCTTGTGCAAAAAAAAGTCTCCCTGCAGGTTTAAGCATTCATCAGAAAGAAGCAGCTATGGGAAGAGACTGCTCCACAGTGCCTGGATCTGCTGTGGTCATGGTCTTTGGGCTGGGATATTAGGCTGGTGTGCTGCATTGCTTTTTGGGGCATCCTAACTTTGTCCTCAAAGCAACCCATGGCCAATGTTGCCCAAGTGCACTCCACCTCTTCCATTGCTCCTCTTTTCTGGTTTAGAGCTTACCTGCAGAACCAACATTTTAGGTGGAGGGAGAGACTTGGAAAAAAGTGGACTAGCACCTTCACCTTATTATAGTGCCATGCAGCAGTGGGGATAGCCACTCTGCTTGGGATGCAGCAGCTATCATTGTATGGACTTGTGGGGTGCCTTCAGGAAAGCTCAGTGTTGAAAACCTTGGGTCAGGCTGGACTCAGGCAGCCACAGATGGGCCAAGAGAATGCATCCATTCCCTCATGCCAAGTCTGGCAGTGTAAGGGAGCAGCAAGGGAAAGAGCAGTGCTCCTTACCCTACCGTTTGCTGCCTCCCCTACACTCACCCATTTATATTCCAGTAAATCTGTTTGAAAGCTAGAAAATACTCCCAGTCCCCCATATAACATAATCACTTATGCTGACCAGTGCTTTTTTTGCTGTTGTATCTTGGCTGTCACATTCTTTCATCTTCCTTTGAGGCACATTAGTAGCCTTCCTCTAAGGCTGAAATTTAGGGTGCTTCAGATCAGAGCCCCCAGCCCTGACCAGGAGCTTTCTTCAGCAGTGCCCAACAGTCCCAGGGGCTAGGAAGATGGGGACCTGCAGTGAATTTTGTTGTCAGCAGGACTGGTTTGGGATTTGCTTCTCAACTACCTCTGTTCCCTGGGTGGGTTGTGGGTTGGGTTTTTTTTTGTTAGGATTTTTTTTTTTGTTTGGGTTTTTGTTGTTGTTGTTTTGTGTTGTTGTTGTTGGGCTTTTTGGGTTTCTTTCCCCCTTTTTTCTGCTCCTCTTTGGATGATTAACTGTGAAAAGAAGCGTTTCTCATTTCTGCAGGCCACTCCTCTCACTGCTTCTTGGCACTAGTTGCTAATCAAAACAGGACTTTGATAGCCAAATGGCATTTGGCTGAGCCAAACACAGAGCTAGACATGCAGGCTTCTTGTGATCAAGCTGTTTATTAATGTGAGGTTTAATGCAAGTTCATTTGCAGTGTGGGATCCAACGGTAAATGTTCAATAGCTAATTCTGTAGCACTATGTTTTATTTAGCACAAAAATATTTCAGGGTATGAAAAAACAGTACTCTGCTTAGGAGTGATGTAGCAAAGGATTAAAAAATTGGTTTTTTTTTTTCTCCTCTTTAGCTTATGCTTTTAGGCTTTGTTTTTATTGTTTTGTTGTGGGCTTGGGTTTGTTTTTAAAAATCAAACCCATTTCTAAAGTTAAAACAAGTGTGGAGTCCTAAACTAGTCGACTTTTACAGTATTTGTATAACTCACACTCACATAATACCAGAATTTTCCCAGGCACATTTTGGGGAAATTTGTAAAATAAATATGCTTCCTGGCAGAGACCTTGTATGCCAAGTTTTACCCTGGGCTGCATTTTTACAGCTGAGTTATAAACCCCAGAAAAACAGGATTTATAATGGAAACGCTGACACAACCTTAACCATAGCAGTGCTATCTGGTGCCGCTATAATATACTGTACGAAGAAATCAGTTCATTAGTTAGTTATAAACAAAGGACAGAGATAGTAAATTACAGTAGGTATTTCAGCAGTTTTCTATATATTTATGACACAAAAATATGCAGCTGCATTTTATTTCTTGAGACAGTATTTAAGGATTTCAGATTTAATACACATTAGTTTGGTTATGCACATGGTGCATTTCAGTCTTGCTGTTCCCTCTTGTAGTTTTATTCATGGTATTTTCTTCTTTCTCTGTTGCTCATTAGAAAAATGTTAAAAATCCATTTTCATCTGATTAATAATAAAGCTGATCACATGTAACCTAATTTTCATTCACTGCTGCCCCTGTCTGTGGAGTCATATACAAAGTGACCTTTGAATCACCACTGGGCCCATAAAGCACAATAAGCACCATTGTCCTGTCAAAAATTGAAGATGTTTTACATCATTACAAAATTTAATGTTCCATCTTTTCAAATGCACTACTTTTCAAAGGCCACATTCCAATTGAAGCTCATTAAAATCAGACTCAAGTTTCCTGTGGTGGGGATGAGAAAGAGTTTCTCATGCATTCGGAGTAATATGAATCACTCTTTTAAAACAGATATGGTTACATATTAGTTTTGAAAGGTACAGTAACTGCTGAGCCTCCACTGTCTGCAACAGTGAGGCTTTTGTACTTATAAATCTAATAACTGCCTCCTGATCCCTTGTACTTCATCCACACTGTATCCTATTTACTTATGAATAAATCAACTTTCTAAATAAAATTGTTGTTCAAAAGTTCAGGGGTTGAATTATAGGAGTCTCTGGCTCAAAGCTTCTATTAAGGTTTTAGCAGACATCTGTAAAACTCTTGTTAAAAAAAAAAAAAAATCGTTCTTTCTCAAAACTCCTTCTTGAATACATTAGATTTGGAGGACCAAATTCTTCTCTGGAGCAATCCTTTAAAGTCTGCTGAATTACACAGAGGCTGAATTTGCCTCCTAATCTTATGGAATATTTTCTCACAGTGTTTTATTTAGAAAGCAAACAGAACTTTGATAAACTGATGGCTGAAACGGACTCTGTGTTTGTAAGTATATTATCATGCTCGTACTATGCTGATAGAGTTACACTCAAAATGGTGAAAAAATTCAGGTATTCAGTGTAGGATTATTGAAAGGCTGTTTGACTCCTCATGCTGCCTTGCTTGTGAGAGGGGCTGGCGAGCTTTGTGTAACTCCATTTCCACAAACAACAGCAACCACAGCAGAATTATTTTAAGCCATTGTAAGAGTTAATTTTACACTGCTACGTCTGAATCTTGTCCATATGCAGGCACATACTGATAGGCTGTATCTAAAGCAGATGTATATGAATATTACTGCACATTTTGTTTACTATAGCTATTACAGGATCTCGCATTACACAGTTTCTTATATTGGTCACATGAAATATAAACTGTGCTGCAAAACATAGTGCATTAAACATTTTATGAAGAAGACAGACAAATGTATGGCAAATACTGTTTTCAACTGTTGACAGACCCTGAACATGTTTCCTCTAAGTTTATGATCATGAAAATGCAGCTATAATTTGCCAGGCGCTGTGAGACAGAATGAGCAGGAATGTCAGTCTTTTATCAATATTGCATTAAGATGCTATTGCATTTTCAATATTGCTAGTATAGTTCATTAACATGGTATATTAGCATAACACCACGTGATAGAGTCAGGTGCACGCTGTTCTCTCATCTTACTTATAATGTTTTTAATGCTCATGGTGGCGTAGAAGAGTGCAAAGTGAGTCTGAGGGTATCAGGAGCTATATAAATGGCAGCTCTTACATAGATCAAGAATAGTGAATACCATATGCTGGTATTCCTGCAGTACACTGATACCCCACTAAGCACTGAGTTTTTGCCAGCCACAGTTCAATCGTATTTTTACTACAGTATTGTACAACAGCAGACATTCTCAGTTGCCGTATTCCAAGTTGTATTCTGAGTCACTGTATGCTTGAGATAGTGCTGAAAAAAATTCTTCAGCTTTCCATGGAATAGTAATCTTAACCTACTGAAAGTCGGTTTGGTCGATTCACAAAAATACAAATTACTGGATAAAGATGTTTAGTCTAGCCAGTCTATAATAGCTAATGCTCTGACCTTCCTCTGGTCAGTTGTTTTCTGCAGCATGTTTTAATGCCAGCCTTTGTGGAAGTTCCTTCATTTGTTATTAATAATAATTATGAGTATTCGTGATTTTATTAAGTGGATATATCAGCAGATTATTGAAAGTAGCCTATCCCCATGTGTACATAAAATTAACTGGTTTATCTTCTGCTCCATGTGGTTTACCATGAACAAAGCTTGGCACTGGCCAGATTTTCTACATCTTCCTGCATTTCAGCCCACCACAGAGCTATGGCCACTGGAGGAGGCCCTCTCTCCCCTTTCAGCGGTAGCCTTCTGAAGAAGCAAGTGGAACCTTTCCTCTTACCTTTGTAGAGCACAGATTTTCCCATTCTGCTGTTTACAACTCACATGGAAATGAGTAAACTTTGTGGCCGGCTAAAGGCTGCTTTATGAAGTGCTAAAAGGCTTTAAACCCGGCAGGCACCACAGCTGGCCCTGCTGCTGGAGGAGGTGATGGGCAGATGGGCAGCCCAGAGGGCTTTGCTCCTGCACAGCCCATTGCTACCCTAAATTGATAATGGTTTGCTGCAGCAGACAAATTTATGCCTTTTTTGGGGTGGCCGCACCCCACTGGGAGCCGTGGTACTTCCAAGAGGTGCCAAGAGGAGCCCCTTCTTGCAGCTGAAATAGGCTTTGTTGAGTGTGAGCTTTGGGGTAGGTTCTTCCCAGGGTGGTGGGTGCTGGGCAGTGATGCTGTGTTAGGTTGCTCAGTTTGCTGTGTCTGCACTGCTGTGCTACCTGCCTTCCCTGAACGTCTTCTCACTCTGTGTAGAGAATCACAGATCTCTTCTTTGAATTGTAATTTCTGGGTTTGAGCTAAAGTAACACCCAACTTCTGTAACTTACCTCAGAAACTGAAGAGCAGTAGATTGTATAAAATCAAGCTTGAAATATTTTCCTCATTCTGCCTGGCAAATGCTAATCTGTCCTTTTCCCACTTCCAGGATCAGTAGCACAACCTCAGAGAGCAAGAGTAGAGATTGCAGTGCTTGCTGCAAGTTCAGTTCTCAGGTCACAGTCTCAGCTGTACTAATTAGTACTGAGCCTCTCTATGTAGAAGAAAAAGGGGACTCTTCTAATTCCTGTGTACTTCTAGGAAGAAACTTGAACCAAAAAGGGAAAACCAGACTGCTTTACTCCTTTAACCCAGCTTGCACTCACTGAATCCAAGGTGGTTATGAAGGTACTTGAAAGGCTGAGTGTATTCTATGAGGCATGCTATGGCATAACATCTACACAGCAGGCTGAACCACTGCTGTACAGCAGCCAGAAGTGGAAAGATACTGACAGCAAAATTCTGAAGCCATCTTTTGCACAGTGCTTTCCTTAACAATTTCTCTCACCTACTGAAGAACCCAGAAATTGCAGGGAGTTTATTCTGTCTTAAGCCTTTATTCCAGCCCAACTTTACTTTCTTAATGTTGCTGATTGCCCATCAGACCTTTCCTGGAGCAGAAAACCAGGAGGTCTTTATATTGAACATTGGTGGCTGATAATGATGGACAAGAACTTTCTCTCCTCATGACAATACCTTGTGGAATGAGCAGAAGATCTTTTTTGGGGGAAAAGCTTCAGTCCACACTTGTCTAGTTAGAACAAGGCATTTAATCTGCACTTTCTGAAAACTTAATCTTTTCCCCCATTTAATTTTATTAAGTAAAGCCTATAGACAGGTATATCTCTTAGGACGAGGTCTTTATTATTTTTCATTTAGAGTGTTCTGCTGCCAGCAGTGGGCACCATTAAAAATTCAGCATTTGCCCTCATCAGTAATTGCTCTGAATAGGAAATAGCATGTTAACTGTATAGCAGGATACAGTGATTGCAGGACTGTAAGTGTGGGATGGTGCTTGCTATGTGTACACCTTTATTAACAGTACTTCTGCATCTGCCTTAAGTCTTTGTTTTCCATCTTGTACTCTTCCATAACAGTGAATGCAAATGCAGACAGGCAATTTCTTTTGGCTTTAATGGCTTTTCCCTGGAAAACATAACTCCCTATATTGTGTAAGCTTAGCTGGCAGTAGATGCATTAACAGGGTCAGTAAAGGTGTTATGTCTGCAGAGTACACATGAATAAACTTCTGAAATTCTCTAATAGGCAGAAAAGTTTCAGGTGTTATGAGTGCAGATTTATCTTGATGAGCATAAATACATTTTCATAACAACTTACTGAATAAGTGATTTATGTGTCAGAAAAACAAACAGTTGATATGTAAGCAATATGCATGTTTTGGGCCTGTTCTTTCCTAGTTGGCTTATGTGAGGATTTTTTTTTCCCCATCATATATTGTAGATGGAAGGAGCCTCTTTGCTTCAATGGAGAAGACAGGTCTGTGTATACATTTCAGAGTTAGGACTGGATGTAGTGGTATGGATGGCAGAAAAGCCCAGTAAGCAATGCTAATATAGATGTGGTAACTCGAAAGCTAAGAGCAAAATTAGATTTGTAACTATGTAAGGCATAAATCTGAATATTGGTAGCTAAGATCCTTAGCGTATGCAGGCATATTTTGAAATTACAGGTACTGTGTTGTTTGTGCACCATATATCTGACCATGTTTCTAATAGAGAGCAGGGAAGTCTACTGATAAATGCTTCAAAGCCTTCCCCATCTCCAGAAATTCAGAAAATGCTTGTTGGCTGCTCCTGCCCATCCCATACACCGATCTCATTCATTAGCAGACTAGATCCTCATTATGACGATCTCATTCATTAGCAGATTAGATCATCTGGTGCCTCCAGACTTCTTGATTCAAAGTCCCATCTTCAAAGTCCATGCTGCTGAGAGTATCAGGCTGTGTCACGGCTGCTTGGGACTTGGAAGTTATTCTACGTACTGTTGCATTTTCTGACAAGCGATGGCTATGTGCAGGAGAGACCTGCACAAACAGGGATTGAAAAAATCCCATAGGAATTGCAAATAAGGCACCAAATAATGTTAATGTAATGTAACTGATTAGGGGACTGACTGATAGGCTGCAGGGAACACAACTGCTAAACTGGGTGGTAAAGCTGGGGCAGCTGTGGTAGAATAGAGCAAGAGGGAGTGTGTGCACGTCAAAGACAGGTGGGAATTATTCTCTAATTTTCTAAGAACATAGCAGACATTTTTCCAGTTGAATTTTCTTTCGTACATTCAATTACGAAGCTCTAAAGTTGTGTAGCAATTAACTGAGGAGTGCTGTCCGGTTAGAAGCTGAGAGAAACAAGGGTTTATTGAAAGGCAAAAATGTGACTTTTCAGAGAAAAAAAACCGGTTCCATGCTTTTTCTCTAAGTATAAGAACATCCAGCTTAAATAGAGTATTCAATTTTTAATGAATTGGGCTCTTAGTGTCCTATGATCTATGGATGAAGAGCTAAAAAATGATAAATGCACACACACAACTGATGGGATTATACATGGCATAGTTCCTTTGGAAGATATTNTGATCATGGACAAAATCTGACAAATTATTCACAGTACTTTTAATAATTTCCTCAAACATTTCTACCTTTAAAAAATGAATGGTATTTTAACATAAATTGGTATACTTCTCTCCTACTTGTATTGGAGTGGAAGATTTTTAAATGATCTAATGTGGGACACTATTTAGCATTCAGCATTTTCTAGCGCAGGAAATATTATATAATAATCTATAATCAAAAACACTAAAAACCTGTTAACTGCTGAAGTCTGTTTCATTCTAACATTACAAGTAAAACTCATTTATAAGTAAATGAAAGTCAAGAGGATTAAATTCAATTAAAATTACTTTGAAGTATGGGGGGAAAAATGTTTCACGGTGATATAAATCAACATATTGTTATTGCCTTCTTTTCCTTATCCGTTAAGGGTCTCTAAAGCAAAATGTAGTTTAAATTATACATGGAGAACAAATAGAGAAAAAAGAACTCCATGCACCCACAAGCACACCCCAACTCAAATGAAAGGTTTGGGTGTACTTGTGGATGAATGCTCTGCTTTTCTCTATGCTTTGCAAGCCAGAACTGTGGAAGCTTTCTCCCACTTGCAGCCTCCATACCTTTATTGAGTGCAGTATAAATAGAAAGCTAATTAAAGTACATCTTTGTTATAATAAAAAAATAAAAAAGGAGAGACAAACAAACAAAAAAAAATCCCTACCACCATTTTAGTGTGCTCACATTTTTTTTTTTTTTTAGTGAAAGTAGGATCTCAGCAGAGAAATTAACTTTAATAATCTATGGATTGCAAGACATATCAAACCTTCAAAGCATCGCAGCATTAGACCTATTCTCAAAAGGGTTTAAATTACTTTAATAGTTAATAATAAGTGATATGACTCATTTTTTCCAAGTAAATCAAGATTGGTTGTCATTTGTTCATCTGGTCTCCAAACCTCTTAATTATGGCAAAGAAATTCTTCAGTACCTATTGAGCACCTCTGGAGAGTGTAATACTAAAATGCACTTAGAGTTTTTCTGCTGTTATTTGAAGTTTTGTGCTTAGATATAAACTTAACACAAAGCAGAGAGCAATGTTTTCAGTGTCCTTTTAGCTCAACAAACGTCAAGCCCCACTAAAGGAACACACAGCCACCCTACAGTGTCATTCAGTGCACATCTTTTAGTGTCAATTGAGCTATTGATCTGAAAGACACATGGAGAGCTTGGAAACCCTCTCCTGTGTGCGTAGAAATGCAATTCATAAACTCCCCATTGAAGAAGTTTTTTTTTATTGAAAGAGGGTCCAATTCTGCGACCTTCCTGGAAAGTGATCATTGGTCATTAAAAGATCAGCAACTGCAAATGTCCCTAACTCCTTGCTTAGCAAAGTTTACTCCCATGAGCAAGATCAGGATCATAGGAAAACAACGCTTATTGTTGTTTAAGAAAAGAACCTCACTGTGTGCTTTAAATCATATATTGTTCCCACAGGTTTCAATTACTTCACATAATGAGACGGTGCCAGTTTGTAACAATGGTGTGGCTTTCTGTCTCGATGGCTCTGGTACAATACTTTTAAACGAATTATCAAACTGATCAAAACAAACATTGTTCCTCTCATTACTGTGCTGCAACCTCGCCATTAGCAGAGTTAGCATCCACACATTTAGCTGAGTATCAGGGGGCCCAGATGCCTGCTGAGCAGGTTCCTCTCACAGGAGGAATGTGTGGCTGGGTGGTGAACCCCACCAGCTGCTGGCTAGGGCCAGGGGTGCTGCTCCTCTCACCACCAGGCAAGCTGCTGTGGTTGGCTGGATGCTTTTAAACCAGGCAGCTGGACTTGTTAGTGCATGGAAATGTGTAAGGCTTGTACGCTTACCACTGTGAGATCCTGTATAAGACCCTGAAGAAATGTATGGGTACAGATTCTTTTCTAGAAGAAGTTGCCCTTATATCTGCCCACCTCTCCTAAAAACTAGTCCACGGGAAACATCACTACAATTTAAAAAACAGAAAAGCAACTTTAAAATTAAATTGGTTTGCATCATCTCTTCAAAGCCTGAAAATGGTACGGATAAGTCTGTCTTAAATTCTAATCTCTGTGCAAGAAACATGGAATGATTACTGTTTGGATGTTATTTCCAATTCATGAGATCATGTTAGGGAGGCCCAAAAAGTTGGGTAGAAAACAATTTGTTCCTTCTCTCATTCTTTGGCAGCTAAGATGTCTCAGTACAATTTTATTTTGGTTTCAAATAATGATCTATATTGTCTTTTTTAACTCTAGCAGGCTATTTATTTGCACCTTGACAGGTCTGATACCTTTTATTTGTGTGCAGGCCACTGCACTTACCAGTTCAGGAGAAGTCCTTTTATCAGCACATTTGGATACAACCAGGCTGTGAGGCCACGCAGGCAGTGTGCACAGAACCTGCTGCTGAGGAGGGGCTGCTCCACGCAGCCATGCAGCATTCACTGACAAAGAGGGGCTTCCCCCAGTTGCAGCTGCAGATAAATACCAATTGCAACAAATTGCAATTAGCTGAAGAACATCTCTTCATTTTCATCATCAGTATGGAGAATTGCTCTTCTAGTCTCCACTGAACTTAAGTTTTACCACGGTGGGCTCGTGGTGCAAGTGCTGCTCTCTCACTCGGTAGGGCTCTAATGTTTACAGATGAGTTGCTAGTAGATCTGTGAACTTTCTACGAGAATGTGAACTTCTGCAATTTTGCTCCTGCATTCATTTTGCAAGTGTTAATTTAGGCTCACTGCACCTTGGAAATAATTTAAATATTTATACATTTAAGTATTTATTTTCATAGTAAAATTAAGGTGCTATTGTCTGGCAACTAACCCTACTTGTTCCAGCACTCCAAAAACAAAACCTCGAATATGATAACCTTTATTTATAGATGGCAATGAGCATATTTAGCAATCTTATTATTCATGACCCTTGCACTAGATTTCATAATCAGAATACAGATGTGTGAGATGATTTCTATATGGAAGTCACTGGAGTAATTCTTGTAAAATAAAAATAGCGTTGTGTTCAGAGGAATAATATGTCCATATTTCATAAGTGTGTCTCAGTGCAAACAAAGAGACCACACAGTGGTTTTTTTTGAAAACTCCTACATTAATAACAAGCTTCATGAATAGAAACAACAAAGCTCTTAAAAAATGTGATTTTTGGTGTTAACTTATTTTCTGTTGCATGCTTATGTTCTTCCATATATAGTCCTGGAGTTTATTGCAAACAGGAAATGGGCTGCTGTGTGCTCCGTGCAAATATATAATCAGCGAGGGTGCAACGTGTTGGGTCCAAGTGCTCCCAAGAAGTTAAAGCCAACCCTTTGTTGATGCCGCCTTTACCGATGGCTGTGCTGAAGATGCAGATTATCAGATAAACATCATATTCAGACTTCACTCACTAATTGACTGAACAAGACTCAGTCACACTTTATGTACCGCTCCGTAATGGATTTTCCTGTTTGTGAACCCTAACTGGCTGTGGAAATGGAAAGCAAATGTCGCATAATCACAAATAACTTCGTGGGTTGTTGTTGTCGCCGTTTTGTTTTAATCAACTTTTTCCCTTTCAGTTTGTGACAGGTTCATCATTATAGGCAAACGAGGAATGATCATTTCGTGGTCCTATCAGCTTTTGTGCTACTGTTTAGAGAGTTTTTAAAATGATTGCTAAATATCGCATTTTGCTGTTACATGTTACATGAATAATTGATACAGTAAAGTGGTGGTGAAAGGCACAGGTGTAATTGAAACTTTTCTTTCTGTCAGAGGTTTTTGAAGACTGTGTGCCACTTATTGAGTATCTGACTATCACCATATTAGGCTAGGTTTCTTTTTACTTGTGTATCTGAAGCAGAAGCTCTCATTAAGCATATTGTAAAAAGATCCTTTTATGAAAATGCTATCAAGTATTTATAACTACATCACTGAAGATCAGAGGAGAATATCGTTCAAAATCTGTGCAACATAAAACTGGTCAGAAATATCAACATCAATCAGTGTCAAAATTAAAACTGACTGGAATTTGTTTTCTTTTAAAATCCTTTTTTTTTTTTTTTTTTTTTTTTTTTTTTTTAGTAGATTATAACAAGTGCATACTCATTTTGACAATCTTATTTGCTGGCCTCACATTGCAATAAATCAGAAATATGATGGTAATGAAAGTATTGAGGCTACCAAAGTAATAGAAAAAGCATTCCTAAAAAAAAAGAAATCAAACATCCCCCACTAATATATGCAAAATAAGAACCCATTTCTCACCTGAACCATCTTAATATGAATATGGAAATAGGGAAATTGTCCGTGAGCTTAAAGGCTTGAATTGTCAGTCCTACTGCTTTTAGCTTTTTAGGAAAAAAATAAAATCCACTCTGGATTGAGGATTATTAGACACCCTCAAGGCTGAGAGCAGAAGGGTGACCACATATTACCCAACTAGACACTTCTTCCCGTGCTGTATATGAAGAGATTCTCTCTCTAGAAGGCAAAAGAAGGGACAGCATATATACTTCTGACATTGGCATTCTTCCAAGAGAAAGTTGTAACAAGCCTAACAGGAAAAAAAAAAAATTAAAAAACCAAAACCCAAAAATCAGAACAAAGGGTGAACAGCATATGGTGGTTATTCTACAATATGGTCCTCATCCCTTTTAGTACATCTCTAGAAGACATGTGATGCATTGGAATTTTCTTTTTTGGGGGGAGATGACATGTCTATGTTATTCCCTTGGATGAATGCTATTTTATTAATTTTTTATTTTTTTTTTTTTTAAATAACTCTCAGTGATCCTGTGACTCTGCTTTAACTCCAGTTCCATAGCTAGTCTGTGCCAGATCTTCTGAGGTGGTTGGTCAGCTTAACAGTCTGTCTGGTCACAAAAATTGTTTCTGCATTGAGGAAGTCCAGCCTGGGAACCAGCAGTCCAGCTACCAGGCTAAGATTATTGTGCCTTACCAAACCATGATGCTTTTCCTCAAAAGGCACAGGAGGAAGGCTACCCAAACTCACTTGTTTCTCCAGTTACTGCCTGTCTCAGGTCCTCACCCATACCACACAGACCATATTTAAACCTATCTTTTCTTTAGCATAAATGTTCCTGGTTCAATGTTAATGGCTGTCATTTGCAGCTGGACAGCATTGATCTTCACAGGGATTTTTTTTCATGTAACTGGAGCAGAGAAATGTCAGGATAGCTAGGGTGACTGTAGAGCTGTATTTCTCTGCTGACTGCAGTTCCTTCCTGGCAATGTTACCCTTTTTGGATGTACCATTCTGTGGCCAGGAGTTGGATCAGCAGCCATACAGCTGTGCTGCTGGTTCAAGCAGCCTCAGTGCCCAGTGATGTAGAAATGCCCTGTGGGCAACATCTCCCTCCCTCTAGAATTTTCTAGATGAGAACAGAAACCCCTAAATATAAATTCATTGTGTCAGAGCCCTCTGATGAGTAGATACCTGGGAAGAACACCTCTATCTCACTGTTGCTAGCTAACCCAATCCTCTCAAATGAAAGAATATGGGGGAATGATCCTCAAATGTTCTCGTCACAGGATACCAGATCATATTTTGTATATCATCCTCCTGACTTCAGTAGGGAAACCGTACATAGAGTATAACAAAGTAAGTACTTTGACAGTGTCTTAGTTAGAACAGGATCTCAGGAAATGAGTGCGATAATGAGCAATTGGATAAAAACTCCAACATATTGTACCAGGGCCTGAGAAATAATGCAAAAGCAAACCCCTTTGTTCATATAATCACCGGCTGCAGAGTCTGCTGTCTGCTTATTAATTGTCTGCATGACACTGGGATTGTCTGACCAAAAGACAAGGCTACAATTCTGTAGCCATTATGCTTCAGCCCACCTCTGTGGGGGAATAAGGAAGGTTTTGAAGCTGTTACCCCACTCCAACTCTGGCCAGATCTTTGTACACTGATACCCTTCAAATATAATTTCCTTCCTACTGACACACTTGTAAACAAATTATTTCATTTTTAGGCATCCATAATGTTGCTATATTGTGATGCTACAAAAAAAATTCCAAACGACAGCCCAAATCTGGTCGTTAGTTAATAGAAATTACATGGCTTTTGAAGCTCTTCCACTGAGACTCATTTTGAGAAACCACAAAGCTCAGGATTTGAGACTGTATTTACAGTATGTTGACTTTATTTTTCCTAAATCTAGCTGAATAACTAAAAATATCATAATTAATGCAGAAGCCTAGAACTGTCTTATCCTTCTTCTCTTCCAAAATTGCTCCAGGTTCACAGGCTTCACTCTGACTCAAATGAAGTCAAAGAAGTTTTGAAATTCCCACTAGGTTCACAAAAAGTTTGCTACACATTGCAAATTGTGGCAGATTTCAGCACCTTTGAATTACAGTTGTTCGTTGCATGCAAAAAATTAAAAGACAGAAGAACAAAGAATAAAACAACAAAAATTGGAGTTCCGAGTCCAACTCCAAATGTGTAGATTCTCTCACAATTTTGCCCATTTGAATACTAAACCCTTTCTCTACATTAACTTCCTAGGACCTTTCCTTGGGACTGCACCCAGAATGAGTCAGATGTTCTACTTCAGATTAAGTTAACTAATTATATTACCTTTTTATCTCTGCCTTCAGGTAACTTCTCATACTTCTAGCTCGTGTAAAGGGTGGTAAAACCTTTTATAGTAGTATAATTTATTTGAAGCCAGCTACTAAAGGGCATAGCAGCACCTGAAAGAGAACTAAAGCCAAAATGTTATTAAAAATTAAAAACCTCACAGGGAACTGTTTTTCCTCTTGATGGTGGTGGATGATGGCTGCATGGTCACAGAGGAGTCATACCTCTGGTTTGTGTTATCCAGGAGCAGGCACATCACTTGTCTTTAGTCACTTAGAGAAGCCTGAAGCATTGCTTGTCTTTAGTCACTTAGAGGAGCCTNTTTTTTTTTTTTTTTTTTTTTTTTTTTTTTTTTTTTTTTGGTAGAAGAGGGAAAGCAAAGCCACAGGCCATTTCAGAGCATTCAACTTCAGCTGCTGTTTAGAAACCATCAATGGGTCCACAGGTCAGCACTGCTTCAGTTTTGCCACAGTGAAGCGTGGACTCTGATGCTTTTATGTCAGTGAGCATAAGTGCTCAGTCCCCCAGCACTGGGGGGACTGCCACAACTACTGAGCCTGGTCAAGTCAGGGTCTAGTCACTTGCCCTGGTCCTTGGACTGTTTGTGCTGAGATAGTTTTGTTATGTTTTGTTATTTTGGTTTTTTTCCCCTCGTGGTTCATTTGTGTAAAGTCAAAATTTCAAACTGAAAACTTTCTAACTTTAAAATTTTTGAATTGGCTAGAGCTAGTTGTGATCCTTAATTAGAAAGAAGGTTATGTGCTAAGAAAAAAAGCTACTTTTGGGGGGTTATTTTTTGTATTCAGTTATTTTCTGTGTGCATTTCACTGTGGCTGTGGCAGGTGCATGACCTGCACTTTCTCAACTGTATATATGGAAGCATATGTAGGATATTCCAATGTTAGTCTCTCTTGTTCTACATCTTTAAAGACAAAACTGGGCACCACTCAATCATTACCTATCGAGTGTTTATTCAGTTCCCTCTGGGAAAATCAGCAATTTTTAAATTAGCACTAAGGGATGATCTGAATCCAGGCCATCAAATGTTATCAGAGATATTCATAACCTCTGAAACTGAGGCTCTGATCTTTCCTTATGAATTTTGGCAAATAAGCCTTCAAAGAGAGACAAACACACAGAGCTTGGGCCAGGACAGGCATGAAGTGCCTTACCTTGCAGAATCAGGTCAGACGGTAGCTATCTATGTCTTTCATTATAAAGAAGGTTTTGGTTTTTTTTTTCCCTTTAACTACTACCCCATGCTTAAAATACCACTGAGATTAAAAGCTAGAAGTTGCTGTCCCATAATAGGCTGAATTGACCTCTATATTGCAGCAACACTGCTAGGCTTGGCGTGCAAATGACATTGTTAGGTTTTAGCACAATTTGGAACCAAACATTTTCCATTAGTGTAGTGCTCTACCTCACCCTCAACTATTTAACCTGAAGTACACTGTGTTTGCAAGCAAGTGCTACACTGCTGCCAGCCTCCTTCTTGTAAAGTTTCCCCTCCTTCATCCATAGGCTACACTTAGGCAAAATAGTAATGGAAAGGTCGACTGTTTCTGGTGCCTGGTAAAGACAAGATTGGAATATTTGCTTTCTCAAGCTGATGTCCAGTGGAGCACTCAGAATTATGGCATTGCAGGTCCATCAGGACTTCCTGGTTCAAAAGGCCTTGGTCTGGCAGCACGTTTAGGTTGCCAGCAAAATACAGGCTTTCTGAGAGCAGCATGGCAGCGTTTCTGGCAGGAAGGCTCCAGCAGTGGAGTCTCCCTCTAGGAGCTGTCAGATCTCTGCCTGAATGAAAAGGAGAGAGTTGTTCAGCTGTACTTTTCCTGAGCCTTCACCCAAATAAGCCCTGTGGAGGCCCAGAGAGATCCTCAGAGGTACCAGCTCTTCTACTCCTCCCCATGTTTCAAACTACTGAGAAATTCCAGTTAATTCCCGGTCTTCCCCCATGCTTGTGGCATTTCACAATACTATTGGCATCCTAGAACACAGGAACACAGAAGCAGGAGTTTCCCTTTTTTGGTAGCATCCTTATTTCCCTCTATGGTCCATTTTAACTCCTTCCTTCCTGGCAAGTCATTGCTCTCCACTGGGCAACAGCAGAGCCCTGGCACCAGTGCCCCTTCCTGCCTGTGCTCCTTCAACCAGCCCACAAATCACGTATTTCTTCTGATTCATGAACAAGCTCCTTCTTCTCTCATGGTCTCTAGGTTTTCTCTTACACGTAGAGAAAGGGTCAGTGGGCTGAAGTAGGCTGGAGGAGAAGACACTGATCTGCAGCCCTGGAGTCAGGGCAGCTGGCATTCCTTCCCTAGGCCAAAGCAGCTTGCTTATGATGACAATGTTTTGGATGAAAGGAAAAAAGGTAGCTCCAAAGGCAGCGTGTTAAGATACCTTTCCTGGTGATCCCTCTTAAAAAAACCAAAAAACAACCCTCCCACACACACAAAAGAAAAACAGAAAAAGCACAACCCCTTTCCTTGCTCCAAAAATGCTGTTTCACTAACTGAGTGTCAAAAGGATTTTATTCTTAGCCTTCTGCTTCGATCAGTTAATTCCCACCAGGGCTGAGGTAAAAATTGTCTGTGGGACACACTGTTCTTTCTTCTTATACACCTAATGTTGCTGTGCTATTTTGGGCTACCATTTAAATAAAAGCCAATTTGACTAAAGAGCAAATATTTTCTGCCGAATGACGGCAAAAGGGCAGAGCTTGGGAAAGAGAAACAAGAAAATGCAAGGCATTCATTTTTTCCTTTGTACTTTTTAATAAAAGAAATTCTCTTGCAGCTTAAAGTGACACATTAAAAGATGTACGTATCGTGGCTTTTAAAAACACAATTAGATAACACCTTGTCAAATACTTATATTCTTTGTTGACAGCCTTGAGTACAATCACAATAACAGCACAGCTATTTCAGCATGTTTCTTATTCAGTTGCCATTGGCAGAGTCAGCCATTTTATAAAAATGTTACTGTTTATCACTTTAATCATCAATCTACATCTAGTCAAAACAATAAGTCAGAAGGAGTAGTAAATTATACTTGTGCAGCCCTGATGAGTTTGAACTGTTTTGCTGAAATTAACTGCAATAATTATCTATTTTTCTAAAGCTGTTAAGAAGTTCTGAGTTTAAAAAAAAAATTTGGATCAATGAGGACTTGGCTTTTGCCTGTTTTATAAAAATAAAACCAAACTTTTTTAGTAGGCTGAGAAAAAAATTCAGCGCTGAGTCTTGGCTTTCTAAAGGTGAAAGACAAAAAAACATGTGTTTTGTTCTTTTTCTCTGGAACAAAGATGTCCAGATGGAGTTGTCAGGTGGCCCAGCTCCTGGCCCCTGCCCCTCAGCCTGCGCTGGGGCAAGCTCTTCAGGCACCTTCTGGCAGGGCTGTTCTGGGGGGGCTTTCTGGCTGTCTGCCGAGGGGCTCTGATAGAGGTGCTGGGGTCAGCAGAGCAGCAGACACCTAGGTGGATGGATGCTTGACCCACTTCAGGGATGTGCTCACTTTGGTCATATAGTATTGATGTTAATGGCCAGTGCTGATAAATGCTACACTTTTCTGTGAGTGAAGATACAGCTTTTGCATATAGTTACAAAGCACATCACCAGAACTAACAAAGGCTATTGGGGTTCCCATTTTACACGTGAGGGAAATGAAATACATGAAGCCAGCCTTGGCAGCTGGGTGAGAACTCCATGTTGGTGCACGATGCATGCAGTGCCCTCTCTACCCTCCCTGCAGAAGTGCCTTGTGTTGTCTCTAGTCCATTCAACACAGTCCTCTCACAGCTGCCATCAGGCCTGCAGCCCATTTGATGATTAGCAAGGAAGTTCAGACTGGCCATCCTGCAGCAGGCTCACATGCCTGTTTTTGCTGGGACACCTCTAACAGCTAAGTCTACCTCCAGTTATTCCCCATGGCTCCCTGTCTTGGCACACAGTAAGGTTTAAAGGGTCACTCCTACAGCAGAGGGTTCCTTACCCCAGGGAGCGTGGGGCAATTGTGACAGTAACCAAAGGGTTGAGTGTCACTTGCCTATCACCAAAGCTTTTGTCTTCTTTTTCTGCTTGTGGTTCTAGTCTTTTGTTTCTTGCCTTGAAGTATTTTATTTGCCTCTTTTTGGAAGGACTTAATTATCTCTTTTTTTAGCTGGATCCCAACTTCTTAGCAGTAATGTCATGAATCCTATGAATGCATTTTATATGTGCATGTGTGATCAGTCGCTTTTTTAGACTTATATACCATAGACTATCAATATTACATTTGCTGCTCCAACCAAGGGGCTTTAATAATACAGATCTAAATTTTTACTCTTTTACAAGACAAGGCAGCAAATTTAGATTCCTTTAATCACATGAAAAATGATAGATATAACTGGGGGATTGAATTTTGGAAACAATGCTAGGACAAAAGAGTTCCTGATGGGATTCTATAAATATTAACAAAGAATATTTGTCTTATCTTTTGCTAGCAACTATTAAGTATTTAACCCTATTCATGGAACATTTTCTACGTTAAGAAAGCTTTAGCTTTTGTCTCCCCAAAAGGCTGTCGGTCTGTCTGCTTCTCTAATATAATAGTTCTCCTGCTTTGCCATCAAACTTTCATTGTGTTAGTTTAATGTAAACACATAGTCATTTCCTAAGCAGTTGTTTAGAACAATAGATGTACAAATCTTTATTAATTTCTTCTAATTGCCTACTAAAACCCCTGTAATACCTGAGAAGCTGTGTCTGAAAACCATAGTCAAAGCCAGTTTATTAAGGTAACTCGTTCCTTGTGTGGGGAGCACAGAAGAAATATTTTGTAGTCCAAAAGAGGGGAAGGAAAAAAAAAAAAAAAGTAGTAAGCTTGAGGCATGCTGTCAGCTTTGCATAGGTGCAAAAGTTTATCTGCAGTTGTTTGCACCCTGGATTGCTTTTTTCAGGCTGCCCCGTAAACAGTAAGCGTTTCTTCTTTTCCCTAACCCCACCTAAGCTTTCCTTGTTTCATTGCCAGCGCAGGTTTCTGTTGTTACACAATCACCCTTGATGCCCTACAGCTGCTCCTGGCGGGGTGTGTGGTGTGGCCGAGGTCAATAAAGGTCTGGCGGAAGTTTGGCTGTGCCCTAGTGTCTTCCGCAAGGAGGACAGCTCCTCCTGTCTGAGCCCAGTGACAGCACTGGAATGGGCAAAACCCGCCCAGTCCTCAGCTCCAGCTCAGCTTAATCTTTCCCAGCTGGCATCATTGGCCCGCTGGGAACAGGACCAGACGGAGCTCATCAGCCAACAACAGCACCCAGTTGCTCTCCAGGCATGCTGTCTCCACGGGGGCTGGCGAGGACGGGTGTGCATGGGCTCCGCACATGTCAAGTGAGTAGTGCCACACACGGGCACCAGCCCGGGCGCTCCCCTAGCGCTCTTTGCTCAGGCGGGCAGAGAAACGTCAATGCATTTCGTTCGTGGCTGTGGCTTTGTACTCCGCGCTTCTGAAAACAAAACTGAGTTTAACGAGAAACAGCTATTTAAAAGGAAGCTGTTGGCACTTTTAGACTGAAGCTGAACGATTTGTTAAATTCCTCTTTTCGATTGACTGGAGAGCGGGAGGATTTCTCCTCGCCTTCCCTGGGTCTTGGTTAGGAATGGGAAAGAATCTTCCTTTTGCCTCACTAAGCTGTGGGAGCTATATCAATGGATGAAAATAATTTTGAGTATAGCACATCTGCATACAACAGAATAATTCTCATTTCTCTGCTGACTCCCCCCCACCCCCCCACCTCCCTTCACCTCAGGAAAAGAGAGAACTCATTTA